>JAHZMV010003718.1:0-10747 GCA_027743765.1 Coecobrya sp. COE2
ATTTGAACATCTTCCGTGGGAGTATCAAATGTTAAATACATTCAGTCTAGTGCCTCAGTGGAATATTCTAATTTTTAAAGGAAATAGTGCAACAAATCGGGATTTAATGAAGCTTTCCATTTTGGATCATTTGAAATACCGTCGCCAAAGTTACCGAAAGGTTGATATATTTGTCCTAATGGAAGCTTCACCTTTGGAAAAATCCATCTTAGGGGACTCAGTCGAAACGACTCATGCATATCATGTGAACTTATGTTTTGGCTGCAAGTCTGCACAGAGACGGAAACATGCAGCATTTCTCCCTATTAATTCTCTTTCAGAAATCAATTACAAGACAGCGGCAAAATATGACCAGGTTCATGTTGTGTTAGCAAACAATAAAATAATGGATGCAAAATACCTTTGTTGTAAAAAGGAGACTAGCATACGCCCAAGTACTGAAACGCTTCTAATGCAAGGACATGCTGAAAATCTGAAAAGTATTTTTGGTAATCACTCAATTGAAAATGGCAACACAAGACCAAAGTGTACATTGGGATCCAACTATATTACTCAAGGCAACCAACTTACTAGCGTAGAATTTGAATTGGTTCCGTATTTCGGAATATCGATCCATTATGTTTCTCGACATACTCTAGAGAATCCCACTCGCTCCCTAAAATTTGTCACTTGCAGTTTTGAAAAGCGACAAAGCTTAGCATTTGGCGAACTGCTTTCCGTTTTTGATAAGTATATTTGGCTTAGCCTTGGAATTTTGTTTGCCGTTATACTTCCCTTGTGCATCGCTATCCTGAGAGGAAACCGGAAGAGGATTTGGAATGAAGTGATATTCTATTCAATTAGAACTGCTTTGGAACAAGGCGAGTCACTTTCCGGAGACATGGAAACGAAATCCCATTTTCGTTTAGTGTTTGGCACATTCATTCTAACCATGATTGTAATAAGCAATGCCTACAAAAGTGATAATGTTTACAACATCATTCTCCCGTTTAAAATACTTCCCTATGAGTATATCCAACAATTGGTCAAAATCAAGTTTGATATTTATACACGTATCGTTCTGCCACCAACATCAAGTATTTTTAATTATTTTAAAGTATGCAAATATTTTGAAGCAGACCATGCAATAAGGGCTACTTATATAAATCTTGACGGTGTATGCTCCAGAGGAAAGATTGGTTTGGCTTCATAGATTCGTGATAAAATCCAATTAGTAAAATTTCTTTTAATGTCAAATTGGAAAACAGCACTTGGAAAAGTAAGCACCGATTTGAAATATGTTTACAATCATACAAAAATCCTTCCAAATATAACCAAACGGTTAATAATGGAAATGTATACGAGTTATCATTTGGGTAATGAGTCCAGAGCGTCGTACAAATATTTGTGACAACAGTTTCTAATGAAGCAAGAGACTAAACTATTCACCGAATTGGAAAAATGCAATCGATCGGCTGTGATTAGTACAGAACTTGAAACGAGAAGATATGCTGGGTTGTTGAAGGCAAGGGGCCACAAACATGTGTCCTTAGGAAAGGACCACATTTTTAATGAGCAGATAGGAAGAAAATATGTTGGAAAAATGCCTTGGCATATGATCTGGAGAGAGCTAGTGATTGTAGAAAGTGGGTTGTTTGAATGGTGGGGTAAGTTTGTAAGTGAGGTGCAAAATAGACGAAACCAGGAAACTAATGAAGGTCATGTCAAAATCGAGGATAAGGTTGAAAAGCCAACGATGGCAGGAAATATAGCTATACATTTTGTGTTGCTATTTGCTGGTTGTATTGCAGCAGCAGTGGTATTCCTTCTGCTTGAATTGGACATTACTTTTATTATTCTCCGTCGTGTTGGAAGTGTTTGTAAATCCGTGATCAGTACATGGAAGTTTTGTGGAATTGTAATTCGGAAACGTTTTATGAGGGTGATAAAAAAGAAAGATTGATATTAATATGAACTTCTTATGGAACCTTTTCAAAAATTAAATACTTAAAGCAATAATGTTATTATATTTCTCTATTGTTCTTATTGGAAATTTCTGTTCTATCATTCTTCAAAAACTCAAAAATTACAATATTGGAGATCTATAAGATTATAATCTATTTTTGAAATGCCAACTTGGGTTACAAAAATTAGATATTATAAACGGCATTTAAATTGGCCGTTGTTCTTATAATGTAGCTAAAATAAAACTTATTACTCTCATTACAAATATGTATAATTTATGTCCAATTTCATT
The DNA here is from genome assembly GCA_027743765.1 of Coecobrya sp. COE2. Lineage (NCBI taxonomy): Eukaryota > Metazoa > Arthropoda > Collembola > Entomobryomorpha > Entomobryidae > Coecobrya > Coecobrya sp. COE2. Next base: position 2,237 of record JAHZMV010003718.1, read on the forward strand.
ATATTAGAAAATTTTAAATGAATTTTAATTTTTCCGCTACTCTCACTTGACGGGTGTAATTTCAACTCTGGATAACCACTGATGTATTTTAAACGCACAACGAATAACTATTTAATTTATGAAACCATCTAAGCAATCTAATTTTCGTGATTTACTAGTAAATCTTGATACATAAAGTTAATAAATTTTATAAAATCATCAAAAAACGCCTATGGTGTCCTAAAATAACAAATGCATTTTATATATTATACACAGATCTTTTTTTTACTTTCTTTTCATTTTCTATATAATTTTTATGGAACTATAAAGGAAAATAAATATTGCCGTTTGGACTGATTCAATCCTATATTATTATATCCCATTTTGGATAAAGATCTAGGGTTGTATTTTATTTGTAGAATGTTTCTGATAATCCCTTGCCTCAAAATCGCCAAAACGCAGCGTATGAAATTATTATACAAAATACATATGGTACTAAAAGACATTGGTACAGATCAAAAAATGTAATGCACCACTCGGTATAGGGAAAAGTATTAGTAAATGTGTATCCTTGCATTAAATATGATCTTGGTCATGATATATTCCTCGAGATTTATTAATCCATCAATGACGATATACTAGAAATGTTTTATAAATATTACTGGACGAAAATATATCATTTACAAATTAAAAATTTATACTTTATATATATTGATATATGTATATATGTTGAGGTTAAGTTTTTAGGCAAAGTAAATTTTGAGGCGAAGGTCTTCTTGTGTATGTCTTCTGAGGCTTATGCATTAGATTATTATGTCCTACCAAGTCATACCGTATTGGTTTATGTATTTCATTTTTAACAGAAAATGAAATGGACAGGTGATAAAATTTGAAAAAACTAAATCTAAGGTTCGAAATTCTTTTCTATGTTACAGACTTTGTATTTGGCGGACAGACAGATTTTGTTTGATTGGTTGCCTAAAATTAACTTTATTGTACAGATTCTCACAAAATAAATGAAGCCATGAATAAACGAATCAGTTTTGTTTCTAGATATAAAATGAGTTACAAATATGATAACAAGAATTTCAATAATATCATAGTTTAATTCCTTCAAATTATCAGTTTGGCAAAATTAGAATTTACATTATATAACACAGTTGAATTCTGTAACACTATTACAATTGTTCAACACTGAAGTGTCTGCCTTTTAAAAATGTTTTTTTAATTCAAATGGATCAAGGAATTTTTGTTGAGTGTTTTACTTACCAATTTTGTGAAAATTCCTCGGATACGTTTAAGGCTAACCATTATTACGTAATGTGCAATTAAATATCTTGAATCATAACTTTTTTTACTATGTTCATAAATATTTGTTTCTTTGAATCCAATTAATTAAATTTTTGTTTTCTGGTGTGCTTACTATTTCCAATGCGTCGTTTCACAAAATATTTAACCAACCAGAGAAGAATAAGGAGTGGTTACAATATCGGGCGACTTTTTCAACCCTTTATTTTTTTGAGTTATAAACATTTTATTAAAAAATTCGTTACACCATAAAAACTACACACTTTAAAGATAAATATTGGCAAATGTCCGACTTCTCAATCCCCTTCTAACCGATGTTGCGGAGGATCCTAAATGAGCCGTCAATGATGGCTATTCCTGACACCGCCGCCACTTTGTAGCTGATTTTCTTCGAGACCGTTCCAAATCAGCGTACAGTTTTTGAAGGAGAGGGAGGCCTTTAGTACTCGGCCTTTCACAAGGCCCATGAGCGTTCGATTCCCCTGGCCTGGGGGACGTTGGGAGTGTTTTCAGATTTTTGTACAAAATCGAGGGTTTGAGCACTGAGATACTCGGTCGCCTTATGGGCGTAATACGACGACGCCATGTCAGGCCAGAAAATGATATCCTCCCTATTATGATGCTTATCAATGAAGGGTAAAAATCGACGGTTTGAGCACTGAGATACTCGGTCGCCTTATGGGCGTAATACGACGACGCCATGTCAGGCCAGAAATGATATCCTCCCTATTATGATGCTTATCAATGTAGGGTAATAACCGCTCCTAGATGCACTTCTCCAGGTACACTTGTCCGGTCAGTCACTAGTGCCTTCCGAAACGAAGGGATCCGATACATTGCCCTTTGCATCCATAGCTTGTCATACCATCACCATCATGTAATTTTTTCCTTTGGTTTAAGTCTATTCATGTAGGATACTTCTTTTGATGCTTTAGGATGTAAAAATTGCTTTGTCGACATATCATGAGGGTCCACTCACCCATCATCATCATCAATTCTGATCATCTCTTATCAAAGTAATTTTTTGTACACAAAACGACATCCTGATTTTGCCCTCAGCTGCTGATCTTTGATATATTTGGGTGCCGGTTTTTGTTTGCACACTTTAAGTCCTAGGTACTTGGCTTTAATGTCCTACACAGTTGAAGGATGACACTTAAGCCTTTTCGCCGGAACTCGTTTGGGAACGGAGGGGTCCTCAGAGTAAAGTTTTAAAAGCTTATTTTTCAGTTTGGGCGTCGCCACGATGACACTTCGTCCTTATTATTTTTTGTAAGTGGTAGATCTTGTTGCCTGAAATCTGCTGATCATTTTGTATATTGTACATTTTTGTTTCCCTAGCTTTTTGACGAGCGTAACCATGATTATCTTTGATCCATAAGCGTCATTTTCAAAATAGGAAATAACGCACTTGAAGAGTGCTTCTTTGGCGGCGGGTGTCATGTTTACGAAAGGGAAAAGCTAAGAATGTAAATGTAGAGGCATAATCCAGAGTATTGTAGGCGATCATGTTTGAACGCGTTTTTCCTTATCTCTCTTCTACGTTGCCCTTATCTCTTATGAAAAAAAGTCGCCCGATATAGAAACCAATCCTTATATCGCTAAAATCGTATTCATAGCCATTTCTGTAATCATAACTGCAGAAAAATACTTAAGTTCCGGATCTATAAATATGGTCAAAACAGTTCAATCTGTCAAATCCTCATGTGACATTGATATAAGAGTTTTGTTTTTCTCTCTGAATGGCGAACTATTCAGCGAAAAACATGCCAGCTCGAGCTGATTCACATGTTGAGTTGTTGGATTTTGCATAAAATAATCTTAAGACTTAAAAAGCGTAACAAATACCGTTCCTGTAACGATGGGATCGACTGGTTTATTATGACACGCATGCAAATACACTTAATTTTTTTAAAAAAATCGATTATTGAGATACAAATGTAAATAAAATGATAAGCTGAATGATGGAAAATTAATTTTGTATCATTGATTGATTCTCTACAAGCGGTTTATTCGAAAATATCATTAAATTTACTAAATATATTTAATGTCTTGATTCAAATATTTATTTTTACTGCTTATAACCACAGTAGCAAAAATAACTTTCCCAATCCTCTGAATTGTTTGGATAAATCCAAACGTCAAGATTTACTTTTAACTAATTCGCTTTTAAATTATAGTATAAGAAAATTTCGCAAGATGCTTTCACATTAATTGATTCTGTTATTTTAACAGAAGCCTTAGTAAAACAGTTTTAATAATAAAGGTGCACAAGGAAATAAATCTGATAATTTGTGGATCGGTTTATAAAATATAATCACTCGAACAGCAGTGACAATTTTATGTTAAAAATATACAAAGTTGTATTACTAGTTTAGTGGAAATTTACATTATCATTATTAAATTATAACATTGCTGCATGGATAGGCGGTACTTAAAATATATGCAAACGTAAATAATGTATGTCTTAAATAATGATCATCACGTGAATATGATTATCTAGTATATATCTTAGTCGTCTGTCGTCTTCTAGGCATGATTTAACAATATCCATTTTTATTCTAATACTCAAATACCAAAATGCAATCGGATATTCTGGTAATCATAAGATTATAATAATCCGTAATAAAAGCCGAATCAATTTTAAGGAATCCCCCGTAGTTCCACTGAATGTACCAGAATGAACTTATTTGTTTTAAGTTTGCTAAAAATTTACGCGTTGGTACCCTGCATTTCAAACGGCGAGTATGAATATCTACTGTTTTTGACGAGACGTCATACAACTCTCTCAACATTGGTAGAATCAAATAATGAACAAAAACAAGAAAAAATGCCATACCTACCAACAAACCATGAATTGCCGGATGCAATTTTGCACCCCTAACACCCATCCAAACAAAGGCAACCAGTATCCAAAACAGTGCAAGAAGAGAAATATAAATAATAAATACACATGATTGATTCACAGATCGAAAAATGAGTTGTAGGCGGCGGTAAAACACAACAAATATTTCTGGATCCTTTACATTAGCTAAATGGAGCAATGTATTAACAAAGCTCTCATGAAACACAAATCCAAACAGTGGCACTTCATACCCTATCCGGAAACCTTCTGTAACGAAAAATATAATTAAAGAAAATCGAATAACTAATGAAATACAATTTATTCCGAACGAGTGGTGCAATGAACTCAACAGAAAATTTTCAAATATTGGGAAATAAATATCGTAATCCAGTGTGCAACAAACTACAGATAGACATAATCCGTAGATAGGCATCAAAATACCGTAGACTAGTATAGGTAGCCAGTATGCTGACGTATCTCTGGTTGCTATTCTATGATCGTCGGAGTTACGATGGGATTTTTCTGAGTGTTGCAACATACTTATTGTTCGTTCAAGTCTAAGCAAATTACGCATCCCATTGAGCAACGGAGGATGGAATGATTTGAATGTTAGGCCAACAGCTATTACACAGCCAACACCAGAAGCGAAGCAATAATGAAAAACCATATGTACTTTTGTGTAGTTGGGATCATTTTTTAGAAATCCAAAAAACAAAATATTGAAAGTACAAGTTAGCACTCCCATGACAGCACTTATCAGTGAAACTCTCATTAGAAGTCGGGTAGACTTTTTTATTTGTGCACGGAAAACGTAAGCGGTAAAGTTGTTGTTCCAATGGCATGGAAACTCGTAGAAGGTTTTGTAAAGCAAACTATGTATTTTTATAGCCTGCTTAACTCTCTCGTCAATCATTTTGAAACAGGGGTTTGTACTGAAGAAATGCTTTCGAAGATTAAAAAACTTAAATGACAGTGTAGACCAATAGATATAAATACTCACAGGGATTAATAAATTATCTAAATATTAGTATATGCAAAAACGAGATATGAATTGGCTGAAGACTCCGTTTAAATGTCGTTTGCATGCTGGTTTACGGTATTTTTATGCAACACTCCTACGTCAATGTTTTCACCCGGAAGTAACAAACATACAATTTGTAGTAATAAAATTGACAATTTTTGAAAATAATTTATAAAAGAGGCAAGTTAAAAATATAAATCACTTTTTCTTCCTGGTTTTTGTTTGTGCAAGTATTCCTTTAGGATTTAATTAGAAAACGTAATAGTGGAACAACTAACCTAAACTGTTATTAAAATTTGTTTTGATAAAAGTCGATTCGGCAACAGTATTAAATTATTCAAGAAAATTGTTATATTTTGTGCAATGAAATTTGAGTCCAAGGTCTAAAGTTTCTGCTAAGCACAATTCTGTTTGAGCACAAACAAAGCACAAGTTTGTTTAAGGAGGTTTACGGCCCCGGAAGTTGTACTTTATTTACTTTAATTTATTATACATGGGGAATTACAATAACATTCTTTTCTTTCATATCCTTTCCATACACAATCTAGAGTAATTTTTCTACTTGCTTGAGTACCTACATGTTATTTAAAAATAAGAAATATATCGTTCAACGAATCCTTACTTCCATTAAAGTATATTACCCATCTAACACACATAAGGGGCAACAATTGAATCGTAACGGATGGCGGAATCTGTGAGTGTCAAATCGCATTTTTGCTGTATCAGATTTTTCGAACCGAAAAGATCAGTAATGCGGCAGAAATGATGGATCTGGCTTAGATTTTTCTTCTATGCATTACGCATACTTTATTAAGCATTCCACGTTAGTTATGGTACCGGATGCTTTAAGCTGGCTGGTACAACCTGAACTGGAGAGGGATCCGGATCGTTGTCCTCGAGAGTAGTAGATAACAGAGGTAGTTGGAAACCTTTCCTATTTAAATAACATGGGGAGGGTAGGGTAAATAGCACTGTAGCACATTTGTTGATGATTATGATGATTTGAAGGGTTGTTTGTGGTATAAAGGCAGGATTATTGTATAATAAATATATGCAATGTGAAAAAAGGTATTCAAAATGTTGTAATATGAGGGTTTTCGAAAATAAAATGCAAGCTCCGAACAGGATACAATGAAGAGAGTTTATATGCACAAGCTTTCGCTCTCACTTCGTCATCTAACTGTTTCTCAGAATGGATTCGCATCGCAGAATTGCGTGATTCTTAAAATAAATGTGCTGTGACAGGCTTGACTTATCGTGAACAACAATAACAATTTTATTTACAATTAACAGAAAGTTCCAAATAATTACAGGTAAATTTTAATGACAAAAAGATTGTCTGCAATCAGCTTACGCTGTCTAGGGATAGTAGTACCTTTTCTTGTACTCTTGTGAGTTGCCAATCTTCAAGTAAAGCCAGAGATGTGCTCCAGCAGAAATCTGTATGAAAGCAAGGTGACGGCATGCAGAGCACGTCCAGAACAAAAATGAGTTACACTTTTCGGGGCACAATGATACAAACCGCTCAAATGCTTTACAAAACACATAATTTTGTGACACAAAGTATGCAATGTTAAAGGTAGGTGATAAAAAAGGTAATCTGATTAAACAAAAATGGATTAAAATGTATACAGAAACGCATCGCTATCATCATCAATGCAAACATGAGCATTGACAACCTCATCACGCCCAGAATTTAAATCGTCAATGCCATCATCAGATTCAAGACCATTGCCGTCAATGGATTCCATTCCAATTGCACGAAGATGATTGCGATTGTCAAGCGCAACCCTCTTTGCTTCAAGGTGAACCATGTGGGAACGCCGCCGTTACTGCCGCCTCTTGTTATTGTTTTTCCAAAAATGATCAGCTTGCACCTGAGTCGTTTTGTTACCCCAGACATATTCAACGAGAATGTTGGTTTGTTTGCAGGTAGTCTTATCATGGTCTTGGAAAGCAGTCTTCTCCTCTTCTGAAAGACGGTAATAAATAAGCTTTGAATGCTATCCAAGGTCTAGCACTTAATTATGTGGTTAAGATGCACACCCTCGTCCATCTGATTTGGGATTAATGGCCTGGGTAGCAGTGAATCCTCTAGCGTCTTCCACCTCATCGGCCGTGAAGTGGATATGGGGACATATCGTACGATGAATCATCACAAGGTAGAAGGCGTCTTCCTTCTTACCAAGAAGGTACACGAATATGGAGATCAAACCTCTCCCATTTTACTGACCCGTGTCTGTTTAGATACTAGACGACGGTGGTCTCGGTAATCTGCCAGTCAAATCCTTTGGCAAATCCGGAGCGTAGAGCAGCATGGTGAGAACGATTGAGATACAGTAGCATATCGTGGAGGTCGGGAAATTCTTCACGACTGTGGACAGGCCATGCAATACCGTCGGACAGGTATCTGGTTAGGGCCATAACCGCAAACAGGGAACTTCCGTGGTGGATCTTGAAACAAAAACCAAAAAACAATAAGATTAACATTTAATTCATAAGGAGCCTTTTTCACCAACGCATTCCTTTTTTTCTCAATGCATAAATAGTGGATAGGATTAAGTAACTTACAGAATGTGATGTTTTTTCAATTGAATTGGTCCTTCAACAGTAATCTTCTGAATGCCATGGCTAGTTAAATAATAAAGGGTCACATTGATATACTGCTCATAAATGGTAGCAAAGTTTGCTCCAATAATTTTGGCTTCCCAAACATTGATATTGCGGACGGACTGGTGGAAATAGACTGTTGGCGGTTTCACCATCCCTCAGCATGATCCATGGTTTCCTCTTGTGTGTATTTTTCAACACAACAACATTGCAATGGGCTCTAGTCATGGCGACCTCATTGTACGCCCAGAGAAGGAATACAACTTCGTCGTGCCCTTTCAAAGCGCGTTGGTTAAAGCATGGAAATTGATGGCAGCGTTTAAACTCCCCATCCACCATAAACGATGAATTTTGCAGTCCGGAAAACGAAACGTTCGCTCGCCATTTGGTTGGGGTGGAGAGAACAACATATATGGTGCAGTTGGCTCCACCCAACCGTTGACGAGTATGAGGATAACTTAAACATTCAATCAAAGATAGACGGTGCTCTACTAATGTGGACTGATAATGTTTGTGAAGAAAACGTAAACAGACAAACAGCGCTGGATCTGTCGCTGTTAACGGATCATCCCGTTAAAAATTGTGATTAAACCGTAAACCATCTATCAGATTCATCCCATGTATCTGTTCAGTACATTAATAACGTAAAGCGTCGATCAGATTCGTCCAATATCAGTTAGTTAGTCAGTTATTGATTGGGTAAACGGAGTGTGAGGTTGCCTACACCAAGAATGGCGGGGTGATTTGC
>JAHZMV010003719.1:0-13480 GCA_027743765.1 Coecobrya sp. COE2
GGATTTACCATTGCCACCATTCCCATTAGCATTGTCTTTGTTACCATCCTCTTTAGAGTTGCCATGGATACCATCCCCTCCAGATTTACTATGGTCACCACCGTCTCCAGGTTTTCCATGATCATCGTCATCTCCAGACCCATAATTGTTACCTCCGTCTCCAGAACTCCCCTTATTCCCTCCGTCTCCAGAACTACCTGTATTACCTCCGTCTCCGGAACTGCTATTTTTACCTCCGTCTCCGGAACTGCCATTATCACCTCCGTCTCCAGATTTTCCATCATCACCTCCGTCTCCAGATTTTCCATTATTACCTCCGTCTCCAGATATTCCATGGTCACCATTCAGTTCAGATTTCCCTTGGTTATTATCCTCTTCAGAGTTGCTGTCTTCATTACCATTATTCGGATTCCCATCACTACCTAGAGACTTGCCGCGAATTTTACTTCCCTTTCCCTCCCCCGATGTTTCATCGGGTAAACCTGGTTGAGGTTCGGCTTTATGAGTAACATGATCATGTTTTTCATAAGATCCTCTCCATACCACTTCTCTACTGTAGGACTCATCAGAAATTTTTGCAGATTCTCTTAACACTTCTGTTAAATCTTTGGGAAATGGGAGTGCGTTGGTTTGCTAAATTTAAACAATAAATTACATCTTCACTTGAAATTGATCTGCACTCTGAGAGATTTATAAAATATATTTACCTTGGTTGCATCTAACAGCAGAATAATTCCTACTAATATTGCAGCACTGACATCCAGTTTTGAAATCATAATGAATAATTTCAATTCCACTATTAATATTTTTAAAAAATTCACGTTTGACTTACTAGAAATTCCAAAGCGGATATTTGTGTACCGTTTTGCAGTGTTCATTATCTAATACGTTCCCTATAAATCACAATATGGTCGCTACTATAATAATTTACTTGATGAATCAATTGTTCTGAACTGATTTGTGATATTGCAAGAATTCCTAAATATTTGTGGCATTACAAAGGAAGCCATTATGCGATATTTATTAACCGTGACGATATATCCACGTATGTTATTTTGTGGTAATGACTATTTACTGTTTAGTTTCTTCGAGCATATCTTGCAAGAATGACGCATTGCAAACCAGTCATGCTTATTTGCGTAAGAATCTTATATCTGAAAATAAATTAATGGATAAGAAAAACTTGTTTACATCAAGGCCAAGAAAGAACGTTTTCCTGGATATAGACAGGCCAAGTAGTAGATAAAACTTCAAATAAAGAGTACCAAGTAAAAATGAAAAACTTTTTTCTGGTAGTGACCGCTTTTCTGCATAGAAATCTCACATATTTGAAATACTGTTTTAAGTTGGATATTGACAAAGAAACTCGTTGCCCTTGTCAACCACTAAGGTGGTTTACCAAAAAGAACTAGATGCACTATAGGCATTAAAATATCTGAGATTTCTATATATCAAAGGGGTCAATACCAGAAAAAATTTTCTCATTTTTACTTTTTTAAAAAATTTTTCTGGTTCTCGGCTGGCCTGTCTGTATCCAGGAAAACGTTGTTTCCTGCATGCGTCTTGGTTTACATATATTTAATCACGATTTATCCAAATATATTTAAATCACGATTGACTGCAGGTAAAAATATTACCAATCCATTTCACCAATACATTTTCAATTAATTTTGATGGATCACCAACTAGTCGCCTGATCAGATTATTATTTTTAGCCGATTTAAGGTTAAGTTATTGAAATTGTGGCCAGAAAATATTTCCTAGCAAATTGGTTTGTTCATTCTAACATGAAATTGGTTACATAAAGGAATAATTGTAAGCGATTTTACTAATTAGCAATTTTCCTTGATAACTTTACTTAGCTGACGCTTTTGTGTATGACGTTTTAGTCTTCTTCTTTTGAGGTTTACTGATCGTCTCATCTTTTGTAACACTTTCCGCATTTGAGTTGTAGGTCATGCCTAAAACGGAAGCCGATTCTGATTGCTTCTGCACTGTGCTAGAAGTTTTTGTTTTGGATCCACCCCGAGATTTTTTCTTTATTTTGGTTTTCCTCCTCTTTTCACTGGCTTGGCCGGGGTTTCCTCCCGAGGCAGCTTTGTTTTGGTTGTCCCCAGAATCTTGTATGTTATTATTGGATGAATCATGTTGTTTGTTGTAAGAATGATGATCATTTAAACCGCTATCATTATCAGATATTGATGCATGAGTATTGCCGGCTGTCGCTTGCACATTATGTGTTGGATTTTTCCGGTGAGCTCCGGATGTCTGTATTCCATTAGATGTAGTCTGTGGTTTACGTTCTGTCGACTCACTAAATTGTAGCCTTTTATGACCAGTGTCCGCTTCTTCGCTCTCGTCACTTTCCTCAGAGGATGTATCGTCATCCTCCGACATGTTGTCATCGTTTCCACCATTCCAATCTGGATCTCCGGAAAACGTTCTTCCTTTCATTATTGGACTTCCCTTTCCTCCGTTTCCAGAATTTTTGTTACCGTCCTTGTTAAGTCTTCCCACACTTTCCGTATTTCCTTTTCCAGAATTTCTGTTACTGTCCTGGTTAGGTCTTCCCGCACTTCCCGTATTTCCTTTTCCAGCATTTTCGTTGCTTTCTTCTTGTGAATGGTGATTTTCTCTCGTATCCCCACCATGAGTTCCGGATAGTCTTCTGCCTCCCTGATCACTTTTGCCTGTGTTCTCTGAATGGGATCCTTCATCCTGCTCCTCTTCAGACTCGGAACTGGATTCTTGTTGATCTTCATCACCATTATTTTTTCTACCATTTATTTGAGCAGCATCGGGTGAGGGTAAATTGCCTTTACCTTCTGCTTTTCCTATCCCAGGTTTATTAGTTACATGCTTTGCAATATTTCCCGACGGTTTCCACAAATCATCTCTGCCATATCCTTCCTCGGATATTTTGGCTGATTTCTCCAACGTTTTCACTAAATGTTCAGGATGAGGTACCGCTGAGGTATACTAAAATTAAAGATGCAAATACAAAACGCTCATATGAAAAAATGTTTTAAATTTGAAATTATTTAGATTAGGAACCCAGATTTTAAACTTACCTTCACTCTTTGAAGCATATAACTAATTCCGAATGCGATTGTCACGCTACAAAATATAGTTACCCGCATCATTAAATTTAATCTTAACTAAACCGAAACCTTGTAATATATCAGTATGCTCGACTATTGAATCATTAACGGCAAACCGAGTGATTATTATTGTGTTGGCTGATTTGTTTTTGTTCTTGGGTTAGTTAGATTGTGGATGTAATAGAGTACGTTTTCTACCTAGTGGTGTACTAAATGGCAGGATATAAGAATGTCAATTGTTCTTCTTTGTCTGGGAAGGAAATCCGGCGGCTTGCAGACATTTGTTTTCGACTGAATGATGTTATCAATTCTCCTGACGTAAAAGTTTAGCAAAATATACATGACGTTATTTCTATGTATGTTTTCTGTTTTGATTCACGGGAAGTGGTTACGTAATTAAGGATAACATATTATGAATAATTATTCGTATCCGCATGTGATGTCCCAAAATTATGCAAATGTATGCACGATTCCATGGATGCACAGACGCAGAGTTTAACATTCTCAAAAAATTGAACGGTTCTGGAATATGCGCCTGTTGATGTTTGGCTTACATAAAATGACTTATTCCGTTTTTTATATTCATGCATATTGTAAAACTTTAATCGAATCGTTTTTATTATGCGTAATATTCTACGATTTTTATGGACTTAACGAGTTATGTACAACAGCAGTAGGATATTATCGCCCTATAACATGGGCCTTCTAATTACGTTTATTAGTATTAAATGCAGTTAAGTCAGATCTTCAATGTTGCTAATTTTAGATAGTGTGTTCCAGAATATGTTGAACCATAAGCAGATCATAAATGTCATGTGCTTTCCATTTGTTGACCCGAAACCACATTTTCTGTATTTGCGTTGTCCAAGGTTGTATCATCAATATCTGTTGTTATTATTACGCTAGATTCAGTGGTGCTTTCTTCAGTGAGAATTCCTTGAAGGTTGTGAGTTTCATTTGTTAATTCTTCCGATCGTTTATTCGTCAAAATTGTTGTTTCGGTTAGGATCGATCCTTTAGTAGTTGTTTCACGTTGATCAACCCGGGACTCTTTTCTTCTACGCAACTTGTGTTTGATGGAAGTAAAACTGTTACTACTTGATGTGTCCTGGACAGAGTTTAAACTCTCTGGCGGGTAACCTGAAAATAAATGTGAAATTCATTCCAAAATTTCCTCAGATTATAAATAACGTGGCTATTCATTATAAATATTTCATTGTGTTACTAAAACTGATCAGACATTACGACTATGCAAAGGAAGGAATAGAGGAATATTTATTTCTGCCTTTGAATTATTTTCTTGCGTGGTGTCTTCTGTTGTGCTGGTTGCAATAACAATCTCCGCAGAAGTACTTGTTCCTTCATTCTGCTCAACGTTCGACGCAACATTACCAAGCGATCTACCCTTTTGCTGGATTATGCTGTCGTTATTCGAAGTATCGTATTTCGTGCTGACTGTTTCCAACTCACCGCCTATAACCAAGTTTTTAAAATTTATCTGTACTTTAATGAGTTAATATAATGCTGTATTATTACTTATATTTTCGTCAGATGATATACCCTCGGTGTCATAACTTTTTTCATGGACTTCATACGAACTACTTCCGTGAACATCACCATTGAAATGAACCATGGCCTCCTCCATCTCTACGCGATATGGGTGAAGCGCATCACCTTCCTAAAATAACTTATGTAAGAGATTATACTTATTTGTATTCAAATACGATGTACATTTTCATATAGCAGCAAATCTCTCAACCTCATCATGGGCAACTCCATCCTGTACGAAAAGAACATCATCGACTCCGGCAGTGGTTGTGGATGTACTGAAATATGTTGCCTTGAATTCGTCCGAATCTTCATCCCTCGCCATGGCCACGTTATAACAATTAATGCAAAAATACCATAACAACAGAATTAAACACACTCTACAACTTCTCCCGATGAAACAAATTAACTTCATGCTTTTCCACTTTCTGTGACAAAATTATTAATTTAAGCGGGGTAACGAAGCTAACTCGTACATTGTTATCTACTTTCATTCTTATTTCAGCAATACAATGACAAATTTAATGATGATGATACATTTTAATTACCATTTGTTTAAATCTAGGTATGAGTTGTCGTTCATCCGTCCTTTAACCAAGCTTCTTGTTATGTACATTAGAGTAATTGAATAAACTATTTAGAAATTTGTGTTTCTTGATCGCTTTTTTTCACTTCCATCATATAACTTTCTCCCTACCAGGCTCCAAATCGACTTTCTTTTCAGGTCCTTACTTCACCGATACGACTTCAAGTTTATTTACCACAAAATCACTGGATCCACAAGAGCAAGCAGAATATCCAAAATGATATTTATATATGTACCTATAGCGGAGCATGGTTCCTCACCTCAGACCAAAACTTAGTGTATATAATTCACAATCAGAACTATTAAACAGAAACCGCAATAAAAGGTAGACAAAAGATTGGAATATAAATCAACAGACAATATTAAATGTTTGATAATTACAGATCATATTTACACAGAAAGTTGGCAATTTATGTTTCTATCCAATTGAATTTAACCGCAAAGATCAGCAGAATCCGCAGGAATTTAACCTAGAGACAGCGAAATTTGGTACAAACTTTCTGTTTCTCGAGGCAGACTTACACTAAACATTGGTGGTGAAAGACGTATAGCAGTGCTCCTAGTGAACGGTAATATTACTAATTTGTACTTTCATCACTTCTAATAAATTGGCTTCAACTTTTATTGTGGATAACAATTTTTATACATTTAACGTTTTATGATTTTTAAACAAAACGATAAACTAAATATATACCACATCACTAAATTTATTTAGCAGCCGTACTTTCTTCTCCTTGATTGTGAATTCTAGTAGAAGGTTAAAAATGCCAGGTAAATGCACAATCATATTTGGGAAGGACCATAAATAACCATAAATACCAAAAATTTCCAGAAACTAGGCTTGGTTAGATGATTAATCATAATCAGGTAGTATTCTAATGATTTAAAATCAGTAGGTTTCTTCTTATATTACATATACCATACCAACTTACATATTACAATATGTGAGCAAGAAACTACCTAGTCTGCGCATAAAAACTGTCCCCGAAACAAAGTTTATTTTCTAGCTTTCAATTCATTATTGAGCCATAAAATTTTACACACAGGTAGACAAGTACCCAAAGTTTAAGAAAATATTTATAAACTTCAAAGTTTCCCACTCGTGCTTTCGCACACGCCTTAAGTCTGTAACATCACTACATTACTGCGGCACGCACCGTCTCCTTGTGGAAAAGTGACCACTCCTTGAGCAGGGATTTTTTTCGGGATTCCAAACTTGTTTGCCGAGTAGCGCAGACTTTAGTCAACAACTTCGCCAAAATGGTATAGTCGAGGGGGTTAAAGTCTGGGTACCACGCGGGTCATTCCACGGTGGAAATGAATGCTGGAGTTTCGTCTTTCAGCCACTTCTGGACAGCTTTGGCTTTGTGAGCTGGTGCCGAGTCTTGCTGGAAGTCCAATGTTCTCATTTGAAGAGCGCACTAGTAAGGGAGTTCACCAAGAATCAGTATGTTGCTCAGAAAGGTCTTCGCACTGACTTTCACCCCTTTCTCCACAAAATACACGATAATCTTGCCGTTTCAGTTTACCCCGGCCCAAATCATCAAATATCCAAGATGACGAGTCCTGTCGACTCGCCGCTTAGTCTGGGGGATGTGAGAGGATGACGGATCATATTTCCGGTCGGTTTGCTTGTTGACGAAGTACTCAAGGGTAAAAATCTTCTCGTCAGTGTGGAGGATCCTTTTGGACTTTCACTCGCGTGCCGGCGTAACAGACTTTTGCTTCTTTCTTGTCTGCTTGTCTTCTGGTCGACGGTCAGTAAATGACAAATAGATTTTTATAAAGTATTGAGTCACAGACTATGTTTTAAGGACCGGTTGATAGTCCTGCGCGACGTTTTCAGTTGTAAAGCCAACTTTTGCTGAGATCGGCATGGATATCTCCAAATCCGTTCTCGTAACGCCTTAATGATGGCAGACGTGCGAACGGTGCGTGGACGTCCTGGTCTTTTATGTTTTTCGATGCTACCAATATCCTGGTATTGCTTAACGGTGAGTTGAATGAGTTTCCTTCCGATACCGGAAGTTTTTAAAAAATTTAAAATTTCCCGACTGGTCTTCCCATGGCTATGATGGTGAATAATCGTCGCACGCTTCAAGTGCGCCTCAGTTATTCTTATGTAAAGAAGCCTAGAAAGTCAGCCGATTGGTGAACAATAGCCTAGAGATTTCTCTTTAAAATGAGCTACCACTTACCTCTCTCCGCCCATTATTACCAGCAGGACAATTACTTAAAAGTTGGTGACACTTTTTATGCGCAGACTAAGTAGACTTGTCAGATTAAATATCATTAATGTGAAGGCTTAACCAAATGATTCAATACTTTCACCCAATACATCCGAGGAAAATTGTTCCAACATTTCGCAAATGGTTGCTTCGAATATTAAAACTCATTATGCTAAAAAATGCTACCCAATATTAATTAAACTATTCGCTTATCTTTCATCGCCAAACACATATTCATCACATCACAAAGCAATGCATAAAAATAACTCGTGGTTGTAGAAGTTTTCATTTCTCCCAAGTTTCCATAACACACCGACATAGCTCTTATTGAATGGGTCATTTTACGTAACAATTTTCGATCGTATTCACTCGAGTGAACCAAACTTTTTATCCAATTTTCTTTCATAATTTTGCTCTGTACACTGACAAGTGTTGCTATCTTCCAAAGCCCAATAAGATCGACGAAAGTAAATATAGTGATTGGAGGAACAGTAATGCAAAATATCCAGTCGAGTCTACCTATACCCAAAATTGTAAGCGTTCCACTGAAAAGCAACATAAAATAAAAAGATCCAAGAAAAATAGAAATTACAAAGCTGAGTGGTTCATGTATAATTGATAGTGCGATACACAATGACTGATATTCTTTTATGGTATCTGTGGAAACTGTTTGACCCGACAAATGTACCAGTTTAACACTGTACGTCCTTAGAAATAGGAAGAGATAGATTATAAACGCACGTGTCATATTAATTCCTTCAGATACACACCAAGTGAGAATAAGTGCTCTTCCAATGTTAATAGCGACTTCTACTAACAGCAATTCGTACCAGCTGGATGGTATAACAATTCTTAAAAAATGACACGGAGCATCCAATTCTTGGATAAATCCGAATGGTGGCAATGTTAAATTAAATAAACAAAGCGCAAATATCATCCCTACCACTGAAACTCCAAATATGTCTAGTGAACCATCCGGCAAATAAGCGCAATCATTAATATACCATTTGGATTTTAATGCGGAGCTTCTTACGAAACTGGTACGGATAGTGTTCTTTTTCGTCGCCGATTGAAAATAAGAACGACGCTGGAAAGTAGAATTAAAAAATAGTACCCACTCGTTTGTATCAACAAGAAATGTGTACGCTATCGAAAACGATTGAATAGTTAATATTAGTTGTACTGCAAGTATTAGAATTTGAAGAATGTTGAGATTTAGGTAGCTGCCAATAAAATAATTATAGAGTGCATATGTGCTGCAAAATATCGCTGCCCACGGCTGTAAACAGAAGTTAATGAATAGCCATGCCTTGATTGTTTTAATTGAGGACACTTGTTTGAATTGTTCACTGGAATCGTCCCAATTGAATGGATGTTGATAATGAAATATTTCAGATAATATTTTTTGATTTAGTTGTAAAGCTTTCCGACACAGGTAAGACTTCTCCATACTCACAAGCTTTTTCCAATAGAAACCACTTCACTACTCTTACAACAGAGAGCACATAAATTGATTGTTTTATTTGTATATACGTAGTAAGGAAATTGAATGCAAACTACTTAAGGGGTGTATCGCCGAGTGAGTTTCGTAGCAACACACTGACTGCATACACAAAATATTTGGATTTTCGATTTTTTCGTGAATATATTCTTCACTCTAATCTTGCTCTTCTATACTATCTCCTTCAATATGCGATTAAGCGTTATAATTTGGCATGCATATAATATCCGTTAAGCGATATTGAGAGAAAATTAAGGTTGCATTGCATAACTTCAAAGCATATAAATTAGATTTGCAAAGTTTATCTGAAAAATATAACAGGTAATATGCACTGATTTACGTAATTTAGCAAAAGTAAATCTTATCGTTGTAATACAACACAAAATTGATGATTACCTTGCCTAAGTTTTCAAATTTGTGTATAATGGTGCTTACTTAAATTTGGAGATTTTCGATAAAAACGATTTGAGTTCTAGGATTAACTCAATTGAATTGCCATTAAATTAAATTATTACCAATTAAATTGCAATTATGATTCCTAAATATTTTACATATCAGATTCCTTTGACCTTTCAATCAACCGCAATCGAGGCATCAACCTCAACTTATGTAAGCGTCTTGCGGAAGAAAGTGTTTTTGAATATCAAGGATATATTTAATTTACCACAAAATATTACATAGAAATGTTTAAGTTATGCAGTTTAGTTAACTACCGCCAAGGATTTCATAATACATTGTCATTGGAGTTATGGAAAACCAAAGTCTAATATACAGTTACCAGCAACTAAATTACCACATAAATCTAGTCTCTTTAATGCAAGAAATTGGACAATTCCATTTAAATGTGGTATTTTGCTCCAATTTGTTGACAGACATAGAGCTATAAGTTTTAAGTGGTTTCTATCAAATTTATTGTAAACTATCAATTAAATGATTTGTTGATCTTTGATTACGAAAGGCATATTCATTACATCACAAAGCAATGGACACAAATAACCCGTCGTTGTAGATGTCTTCATTTCGCCCAAGTTTCCGGAACAAACTGACATTGCTCTTATTGTGCGGCACGTTTTACGTAACAGCTTGCGATCGTAATCACTCTCACTGCAGTCAACTAAACTTTTAATCCAATTTTTCTTCACACCCTTGCTCTGGACAATGATAAGTGTTGCAATATTCCATACTCCAATTAGTGCTATAAAGGTAAATATGGCGATTGGAGGAACAGTAATACAAGACATCCAGTCGAGGCTCCCAATTCCCAAAATTGTAAGTGTTCCACCGAAGAGCAACATGAAGTAAAATGCGGCAAGCAGAATCGAAATTACAAAGCCACTCGCGTATAATAGACAATGCAATACACAACGACTGATACTCTTTAACCGAGTCCATAGAAACAGGTAGAACTGATAAGTGTACAAGCTTATCACTGTACGTCTTTAGAAACAGGAAAACATAAATTATAAACGTTCTTATCATATTCATTTATTAAGAAATACACCAAGTCAGAATAAATAATCTAGCAATTTCAATGATTACAATTACCAAAAGGTATTCATACCACCAAGATGGTAATACAATCTATAAAAATTGACCGGGACCGTCAAGTTCTTGGATAAAGCCAAATGGTGGCAAAGTTAAATTAAAAATGCAAGAAAAAAAATTCCTATAGTTAACCCTCCAAATATCAAGCGAACCATCAGAAAAATAAGCATAATCTTGTTTAATCTGTTTACATTTTAGTACAGAACTTGGTGCGAGGAATGTATTTTCGTGTCCATAATGGATAATTTGAACGACATTGGAAAGTAGAATTGAAAAATAATACCCAGTCGTCCGTGTCAAATAGAAATGTATACGCTATTGAAAACGAATGAATAGTAAGTATGAGTTGCACTGCAAGTATTAAAATTTGTAGAATGTTAAGATTTGGGTAACTTACATTGAAATATATATACAGTACGTATGCGCTGCAAAATATTGTCGCCTATGGCTGTAAAATGAAGTTAATGAAAAACCAAGGCTTGATTGTATGAATTGAATCCACTTTTTTGAATTGCTCATGATAATATTCCCAATTGAATGGATGTTGATATTGGAATATATTTGATATTATGTTTTTATTTAATTGTAGCGCTTTCCGACACAGATAAGACTTTTCCATATTTCCACGTTAGCAATATACGCGTAAGCAATATTGATACGCATACCTACTGGATTTCTTGTTGAAACCTATATGAGCTGACTGGATGCCAAAAATATCCCCCATTTAAATATATAATCGCAGTATACGTAACGTACATATAACTATAATCCATTTGACCTTCTCCTTTATATCAGAACATATTTGTAGATGACCTTAACCAAATTGCTGAAACCTTCAAAGATTTACTTAAACAAAATAGAAATGTTAAGTCGAATTTTTCCACAGTTCAAATTAGACCCTATAAACAAATCCAATTATCGGTGTACTTGTGATAAATTGATGCCTTGAAACTAAAGCTCATAGTAACGACCTACATATAGGAAATTATACGTATGTTAATACGGTACGTTTACGGTAATACAAACCTTACAAAACTTACATTATTGTGAGAAACGTGTACATATTATATTACCATCGTTGACCTGCAATCCTTGCTACTGAGAAGTCACACCGAATAAGAAAACTCGAATCAAAATATTCCTTGTATACTACCCAACCAAAAATATCCCATGTGGTTGAAAATGCCCTTACTAGAATTTCTTAAACCTGACGTCTTCTATCATTTAAAAACTCGACGTGTACATTCTTTGCATGATATGTTTACATCCTACAGCAGTACAAGTATACCAGTAAATAATTTCTATATTGTAGGTATTGCTCTGTATTAACCTCATAAATAGGCAACAAATCCACAAAGATTAACCTCGTTTACAATTTCAACATCCGTCAACAAAGAACTTAAAGTCTTGCATGCAATGAAAAGGTTCATCGTACTCAATCCATTCCACAAGTTTACCTTTTCGAATTATATGAAATAATTTGTTATACCTAAAGTGTTACTAGAATATGACCCCAAGAAGGATTTTATCCTTCCGAAATTATTTTTTTGTTTTCAATTTCCTTTTGTTCCTTTTATTACCGTACACTCGTACCACTTTCTTATAGTGAATACCAAGTTCACAGCATTTTCACATTGGGTACAGAAAATTTAACAAAACATTAGTTCTTGTGCTTAAAATAAATATGACTGCATTCTTCTGAAGTATTTTATAGAATAAAGCTTGCCGAGACTGAAACTCAAGTCGTCAGTAATCACTTCCATTTAAGCCTTTTTAAGCTTACATGAAAAGTTTTCCATTTAGCATATTTTTCTTAACGGTCAATTCAGAAAACTTGTACAGCAAACGAAGAAAAAACTACCCCATTATCAACTCATTTTGAGCAAGGCGTCTTCACAGTTCCTCACAGTTTAGTCGTGCTGCGTACCATCACCACATAATTACATGAATTACTAAAATCTCTGCAGAAATCAGGAATATTTGGTTTTTCTATTTTAGGTGAGTAATTGAAATAAAGCATTCAATATTAAAATATTATCAATTGTGTATTCTGTGAATAAAAAATGATTAAGTTTAGCTAAAATATACTTTTATTTTCATTACAAGAATTTTTGCAGTATTTTAACGAGGCAAATCATTTCAGAATGGAATTCTCTTCCGTACACCTTAAATTTCTTTTCTTCATTGTCGTGGCTATTTTGAACTGGACTGTGGCTGATGACGCTTCCGCTGACGTGATCAACTGCGGACATTTTCAGTGTACTCAAGACAGGAGAGTCCTACACGAACTATGTATTTGAGTGCAATGTAAGTGTTGATATGATAAAAAATCTTGTAATGATTCCATCCTGTTTATTGATTCAAATGATTTCAATATTCAGTTTTATTTTATGGCGGATAAATCCTGTATTTAGGGAACACTTGAATACGATCCATTGCTTTATACTTGCAACGACCCGGAAAATATAGAAAGTTCACCTTGCAGGATATGCAACGACAAAGGCAGAATTGCTGTTAAAAGGTAAATTATAACTTTATTGTAAATAAACCAACGTTTTGCTATATAATAACTACAAGACATTGAGATTTTTTGACATAACTAATAATTTATTTTCTCAATTTTAAAGAACACTCGCATCCGGAATTATACAGACCTTGGATCAGAATCCTGCTCAGTAGGAATGGCTTTAGGATGTGTTACGTGCAAGTTATATGCATGTATTGATGGGGGATTGAATAGATTGGATTGCGTTAAGTTATTATTGTTCGTTTCAGTATCACTCAAGTGTTAGGAAGTAATTATTAAGTGACGAAGTCACTTATTAACTTCACTCTGTCCGTCCGTCCGTCCGTCCGTCCGTCCGTCCGTCCGTCCGTCCGTCCGGGTGATAACTCTCGAATGGTTTGGAATTTTTGAATTCGGTTTTCGGTAATCGATTGCTTATTACCCAAGCTACTTCACTAGTGATTT
>JAHZMV010003720.1:0-66037 GCA_027743765.1 Coecobrya sp. COE2
TTGACCCCTGACCTTGACCTGAGGTCAAGAGGTCAAAATCATTATGCCTTTATTCGAGCCAGACATTTTGTCTATCGATTAGTGAAAACTGTTTTCGAATATCTCTAACGGTGTTCGAGTTATCGGGGAGACGGCCGGACGGCCGGCCGGCCAGACATCTCCTACCAATCTCATAAGGTATCCGGAGTACCTCCGGCTACCTAATAATGTATGCTTCGGGTACAGATGTACTTTTTTCACTGCAATTTACTTTTGAAAAGACCTACCAACCAACCACCCCGTTCTTGTCGTCAGAAAGGACAGCGATCCTTTATGCCTGTTTACAAATAAACCATGTTTTCTGCCAGTAAAGGGCCTATTCCTGTATTACGTTGTCAACGTGGACCATTGCGTTATAAAATATTTAATATTTCCATGCCTACCACGTTGTATAACAGTATTTACGTGATGAATAACCCTTTCCTCTTTACAACAACGCAACGCTGAGTTGGACGCTTCTGCAACAGGAAAGGGTCTCTGATCTTATCTTTCCACTCTGAAGGGAAAACTGGCTGTCCACATGATGTATCATGCTATTCGACATTTTCTTCATTTCCTATTCTTCCATTACCATTTTCAGTACTTTTTTTTTTAAAAAAAGAAAGAAAAGTTCTGCCAAAGTACGATGGTATTAGCATGTCAAACTAGAGGAAAAGAACAGCATGTGTACAAAATACGCTGAAACTTGTAGGAAAAGTTTTAGAAAAACCAATAACAGATCACACGAAGAAAAGACGATCCCGATGGAGTAAGAAGATGACCGCCATCATGCATGTGTGTATATTTATATGCCGGTAATATTAGATACTAGTTTAATGGCTACAACAACAAAACACGCAATGTAATAAAAGGTCAAGCGAAAGGGCCTACTGGTATATTATAAATGGGTAGAAGGTGTTATAATCTG
The DNA here is from genome assembly GCA_027743765.1 of Coecobrya sp. COE2. Classification (NCBI taxonomy): domain Eukaryota; kingdom Metazoa; phylum Arthropoda; class Collembola; order Entomobryomorpha; family Entomobryidae; genus Coecobrya; species Coecobrya sp. COE2. The sequence goes on from JAHZMV010003720.1 coordinate 947, forward strand.
CACGAGACTGATTTCTTTCCAACCCACCGGATATCCGCTATTTTTTACTGTCTTTCTTCACCTTTTCCCAAAGGCCAAATGGTGTGTGTAGGTATGTATGTATGTAGTGAGTAGGTGGAAATTACACATTTTCCATCGCATTTGAGAAAAACAATTAATCCGTGTTTGTTGCTAAAATGTGGGATACTCTACTGCCAACAAACTTGTTTGCTACTGCTGGTGAAGGAAAAAACAAGTGAACAACATTGGCGATAATGATCAAGACGTTGAAATAAACACAGTTGGATGGCTCCTCTGCTCCATGATCTTGTGACATTTGGAAGGAAAAGATCAAAGTTCCATTTTCTTGATCTGCCTTTGGTGAACGAAAACTGTAGAACAACCATTGATGAAAGTAAGGTGATAAAGATGAAATATTAACAGCAGGGGGAGAAACACGCTTGATTAACTATCTATTGTATAATAGATAATGGTTGACACGTAATAACCGCGGTTATGATTGCCTATTGACATGCGACATAATATGAAATGCAACAATAGTCCTTGACCGACCAAAGCTATTGCTGCTGTAAGGGAGAATGTAGTTAATAATAGCGTTTTAATATATAAAACGCATATAAAATGTGTACCAATTAGTAGGCCTGCTTTCACTCCTGTTTTTCGCTCCTAGTATTGTAATGAATGTAGGTATATCTAATATGTAGACGGTAATTAAGGTTAATTGAACTGCTCGATGGCCTCATTGGATGACGACATCATTTATTTAATATGGAAAATGTCCGTATGACAATACATTGCAATATTTATCATCCACTGCTGCAGTATTCTACCCTTACGGTAAGAATAATTCGTTGACAATACACGTTTCCATAGTAATCTGAGCATTTCTCCTTCAAAACAGCACTTTTCTCTGGTGGAAATTTGTGATTCAGTTTACCAGTCAAAACCGTAAGACCGTAAGGTACACGCTTGCTCTGTTCTCCTTTGACATCCTTTAACAATAGCAATCTTCAAAATTGTAAGCCATAAAGTGCCTGGATTTTGGTTTAGCGGAAATTCTGATCAAAATTGTCTGATTCAGCAATAGTAGTAGCAGAAACAGCAGCGGAATAACGCTTTTTTATTGTCTGCACTGCACCACACACACAACATTGTTACTTACACCATATACCACACAACGACTTGCCTTGTTATTGTTGTTGTTATTTTTGTACACAAGTAAATATTTACTGATTTTGGCTTGACCAGAGGCCATTCTGTGGCTGGGTTATGTTCCTCGTACCTATACAGAACAAAACATACATAGATATTGCAAGCTTATACGATTGAAGTTTGAACGTAAAAATGAAAGGGTGGACAAAATCTGTTTTTAAGAAACGCAAGACGCAAATCAATTCATCTCTCTCCCTCCCGAAGGCAGCAGGGGTAAGCTACATGCTCAAATGTGAACCTGCCAGTATTACATTTTTATTCCATCTTTTCCCTCTAAAGACAATACGACTACTACAACTAGTGAAGATAGAATCTTGTGTGTCTCTGGAGAAAAACGTCTCCAGTCTCCAGAAAGGACACCACAATCCAGCAGCACCACTACCACCAAAAGCATCAGCCCCATTACAATACCATCTTTCCTGTTATCTTTTGCCGCCTGCTTCTTTCCTTGTCTTGCTCATCCTGTGATACAAATATGTATATATATATATGCTTTGCCAAAATTCCAGTATTTGGTATGGTGGCGAATAAACTGCTGCTGTTGCAGTTGGTTGGTCGAAAAGGAAAATTTTTTTATGCAACGCATCGTCGCTATTTTGTACGCTGTGCTGCTCTGTGAATGCGAATTGCTTCAAAAATATTTTTTTCCACTAAGCCTATTACTCCAAATTGCGCTTTTACATAAGCCGATATCAAGTTTATCACAATCACAACACCAGCGACACACGCAGAGAGAGTGAGGAGCAGATTCTCGCTCTTATCATCTTTTCTGCTTATCATACAGATATTAAATGGTAATACGCTATATATAAACGGAATACATGCTCATAATAATATATTATATGACACACATGCATATGAAAAACAAGCGAGAAAGAGGGGGACAGAGACGGAGAGCGAGATTATAGGAAAGTAAAAGTACTTATACGGATAATAAATCTGCTGCTCAAGAGAAGAAAAAAATACTCTTGTCCTTTTTCTCTCTCTCTTTCTCGTTCCTTGTCCAGCATCACAGTTTAATACTACTTCTACATACGTTATTATCTGGAATATCTAAATATGCAGTAAGAAGAAGTACATTATGTTTCCAGCGACAGAAGAATAACATGGGCACCATCATCATCATCGTCGTCGGTGTGGAACACACGACACCAGGCACCATTGTACATGGTACATGTGTGTGTGCTTCCATGCACAAGTTTTTATACTTTGTGAGATTTCCTCATTCCTGAGAGAGATCAGAATAGGAACAGCAGCAACGTAGCAGAAAAGAAGAAAGAGAATAGCACACATTTTCCTGCATCTTCTTCCACTTACTTACTTTACTGCTGATGCTATTTGCAATTTTTTCCGTGAGAGAGAGAAAGAGAAAGAAGCTTAGTTACAGACAAACACTTGCACACACACACAACAATAAAGCCTGCTTGTTGTTTGTTTGATTGAGGCGGCTGGAGAGAAAATAGGAAAAGGGTTAGTTGAGAAATGAGTTGATAAGAAGGAGTATATATTAATGTAGTTGAAGAAGTAGGAGAGGTGAATTTTTTCCACTGTTCCTATGTAATAAGTTTTTCCTCCTGGTAAATTCTCCAGAAGTACCAATACTACTGCTAGGTAGAGATAAAGGGAAAGGAGAGAAAACTAGCGACTTATGTTATACAAGTGTGCAAGTTCAGCATCAAGCAAGAAATAATATTGGGGAAAGAAGAAGGGATTTTTGTAAGGTTTCTCTTGAAGTAGGAGCGTTCATATATTACGTTATCCGAGTAGTGGGTTTGTTGACCAGTTTTCCTACACAGCTATGAGGAGTTTATGAGTGGTCATTTTTCCATACTTTCTGAAAACATGCTTTATGAACGTTGCCACATTTGTTCCGCTTGTGCCAAGTCAATGCTCTGCTGACTCCCTGGCCTCAACTCATTTTATAAGTACCATAAAAGTATATTGTCCAACAAGGTACACTTATAATATGATGTGTTCACAGATGAACATATACCCAGACACACTTTGTTAGAGTACTGGAATTGACTGATAAGGTGTACTGCGGACGTGTCTAATGAGACAAGTGTAAAATTTCGGTGGGGGAGGACGGTTACCGATATGACTTTAGAAACCATTTGCATTATCTGCCCTTATAATTTTATTTGGTAAATCAGTATCCTAATAAAATATGTACATAGGTATGTATTTTCAATTGGATATAACGAAAATTACGAACTGATAGCAAATTTTATTCCAAGTATCAGTCTCGTTTAAAGATGGATCGATGCAAAAGTGCTATTCATGAACTCACCCAACACATACATAGTTTACCTTATTTTTGGGGAAAATATAAGTAGTAAAGTTCCTTTTCTGGATATTGCTCGTCCTCCTCTAGCAACTAAGTAGAGCAGACGGTCACAACAACTGTAGTGATGTGATGAGGTATAATACAAAGTACAAAGTGTATGTAATAATGTAATACACGTATTTCTCTTTTTTTGATGATCATCTCCTTCTTCTCTGAGTCTCCTTTTTACTCCTCTCATCCTCCTCCTACTCTACTTATTGCAAAGAAAATGGGCGACAACAAGATAACAATTTTCCTTACAGCAACTATACTTACCTTCCTATTTATCCAAAGGATTGTTGCAAAAATGAAGAAGAGAGCTCAATAAGCTTGAATAAAATGTAGTCAAGTTGCAGAGAGCATAATTACACATCTTTTATTATTTCCTTTCCTGTGTATATTATAGTGCTCCTAGAAGAGCCATGCTTGCCCCCCTCACTCTATTATTTTTTTGCTCTCTCTCTCCCTGTTTATCTCTCCATCTTTAACAATGATATTTACTTTCCCTGTTGAAATGGAAACAACCATCTGCAATTGCTTCTAAAACTGCCTAATCTTCAAAATGGCGTTCCATTTTCTTCCTATTCGACGTGCTATAAAACAGAAAAAAAACTTTTTTTCTTTCTTTCGACTTGTCTGCCACATTGCTGCCGGTGATGATGATAATGATAAAAAGTAAAGTAGCGCGTAGCGATCATGGACACATTTTCTTTTACCTCCATTTCCCCTACAAAGTCCATTCCACTTTTTTCTCCCAATTCCAGTTTGTTTTACACTCCATTCTAACTGCTTTCCAAGGGTATAGTTTTCTCGGTAGTAAAAATATTATTATAGACCTCTTTCCAAATTCCCGTGAATAAATGTTCTTGTCTGGAATGGGATTCAGTCAATATTTTATCCCGCCACACAGCAGTAAACAGAATCCGACGTTTGAAAAAAAGGAGAAATCAATCAGAGAAACATAATAGTGGAGAATTAAAACTCAATTACTCAAATCCTTAGTGAGGTAGGCCAGTAAAGTATGTAGTGGCATGCTAATGTGCTTGACAGCTTTGATGTGCTTCTATTTCCTTCATCATTCACCACCTTTTTATTTCCATTTCGGCTAAAGGGAACCTTTACGAAGAAAGGAAATCCCTTTCGTTTTCTCTCCAGAGGAATCTTCTCAACGGCTCAGAGAGATGAAGAAAGAAAGAAAGACGTAGAAAAAAAAGAAGATTTCCCACTTGTCTTTCTCGCGAATGTGTGTGCATGTACCACCCAAGCATTTTATTACACTAGCGCTGGCTGTGTACACCAGAGCTTGTCTGTGTTTATGTATTTCGGTGGTACTACACCCTGGCAGTGATATGTACTTGTGATTCAATTATAACTTAATTAAAAGCAAAGCTAACAACATCCCATTCCTTCTTATTACATTACGCTACCAATTCCAGTTTCCTAGAAGAGTGTGTGTATGTGGGGCTTTAGCAATAATCAGGCACTTTTACACAACGGCTACAATTGCATCACGTGATGATCCTCATGAAATAATTATCATGCTGCTACTTTCTCTTCTCTCCTGTCTGTCTACAGAGAGAAATGCCCTCATGTTTGGGGATTATGGATACACTTTTTTAGCAAATAAAATAAGCATTCTTTTAAATATGTAAAAGTCAGTTGGGATAAAAAAATAGAGCAAAGGACTTGTGGAACATGTTATACGTTATTATCTACACGCGCTTCTTTGTATCCTGACTGGAAATTGCCCTCAGCATTATTATTATGATTGGTATTAGCAGAACTGTTATTTCGCATTCCCTCCGGTGGAAAACGACCAGAGTTTGATAGAGGACACCACCACCGCTGCCGCTCCTCTATCCGTGCCGTTGTTAAAGAAATGAGATTAACCCGAGGAGAGAGAGAAAAGAATGAAAGAAAGAGAAAAGAGTTTTTTATCGGAATAATATATTATATTATATTACTTGTACACTGCCAGAGATAAATCCATATCATCCATTTCTCACCAGTTGTACAATTCTTTCACGCAGCAGTAGCAGCCGCCGAGTCTCAAAAGTCTCAAACAAAGGCAGAATGGCAACAATGAAAATGAAAAAAAAGAGAGAGTTGAATCGAATAATATGTGAATGTGTCGGCAGCAACAACGGCACGAGCACACGCACGCACAAAATAAGTTATCGCCTGAAGCCCATGCATGAGCAGAGCAAGCAGCTCAGCATTAGCTTCTTCTTTTGCCCTTTTTCCAATCTAATTCTTCTTTGAATTTCAATCTCTTTATTCATGACTGCTGCTGTGATCACACAAAGACGACATACTACTATTATTATTATTATTATTATAGGTATATATATTTTTTGGCTGGCAGTTAGTAGAAAGTGAAAAGAGAGCGAGAGAGAGAGAGAGAGAAATAAAATGGAAAGTAAACTGGAGACGATATGTAATGTAAAGTTTGTGTCTGTCACGACAACCGAGACCTCTACTCTCTGACGCCTCGCCGCGCTATTCACAATTGCTGATGATGATGATCATGTTGAAACCACTTTCTGGTGGTGATAGTGATGGCTGATGGAAGTGCCGCGAGAATTCTTCGGCTTTCTAGTTTTTTTATTGTTGCCGCAGCAGCCACACAAAGTCTCATTTCCCTCAACTAGCAGAATAAACTGGAGAAAGGCATAAAGCGGCAAAAGCCACACAACTTTCTTTATTTCTTTCATAGCTACTATAAAGATAGCTTTATAGATGAAAACAGTTTTTATACTGCTCACCTCTGTAAAAAAAGTGTGCATTATTTAGGCATATTCCTGGTGCAATATTGATAATCTCCTACCACATCACTACCACCACCACTCTATAATAACTTGTGTGAGAGCCTTTACTAAAAGTGTGGAGAATGACACGCTGGATTATACGTGCGGACCAAGAGAAGTAGGTGGTCGGGTGGTAGTACTTATGGTTGTGCTTTTGTGACTGAAGGAGGAGGAATGTGCAAAAAACAATTTTTGGAACGTGCCTTTCCCTGAGTTAACATGGTAATATAATAATAGTAGAGCTATATAACAAGCTTTACGAATGTTGTTGCAAATGTGGACCGTGTGTATCCCAGAGGCGCTCCATAAAATCCCAAATAGTTGACACATCTTTGCCTTTCCGAACAAGCATCCATCCATTATTTCTTTTTGGTCCCTGATCGGCACTCTGTGAGTGTGTGGCTCTCTCTCTGCACACTACAGACAATGACACTTTAACAATGCAAATGTTTACTTGCAGCAACGTGACATTTGACTTTGATGTGTTTTAGATAAATTAAAGCGTAAAATCACATTTTATAAGGGACAGACTTTGAATGCGGCTCAAAAGGTTGTTGGATTATATAAGAGATAAGTATGCTATGGACCAACAAAGAGGAAGATTATAATCTTAAAATATGTTTTATTTAAAAGGTTCAAAGAATAACATTATACTCCCTGTAATTTTGTAACAAACGGCTTCTATGATTTAGTTAGATGGGGCTATATATAGCTGCACACAGTCATGGCTGACATGAACACGGTAAAATCTGATAAAACGTGTGTGTCTAGTGTATGCACTCAGGGAACGCCGCCAGGTCAAATTAGGTGGACGAATGTTTGACAGTGGGTGGCCGTGAGCAAATATTACTCTGTGCAAATAAAAATTGAATGCAAAAAATGCTCGTTGGCTTGTTCCCCATAATTCTTTTATATTTAGAGAAATCTCCATCAAGGGAGATGAGATTTGGAGTCCATTTCTTCTCATAGTATGGTCATCCCAAGTGAAAGACAAATATAAATCATTTAATTTACCTTCCCTCCAAACGCCTTCCCTTTTGCCGACATTCTGTTAATATATTTATTCATTTAATCTGTGTGAGAATTGGCTTGATTGCTGATCAGACAAATGAAATGATTTCGGACGAAGTACCAGATAAACACTGGTAGAAGCATGTTAGGCACTTGATATTTATTAAATGCGTATTTCGTACTTGCACGCAACATCTAAACTCGGTCACGATAGTTTTCTCTCAAGTCATGCATGTAAAAATAATGCCACCACTGTTGCTTCTACTGCTGTGTAGGTGATTTGAAAAGAAGTAAAAAATCAAACGGTTGTGAAAAAGTTACTTTTATAAATACGCAGCTGAAAACACAGTGTGCCAAAAAATGAATTTTAATGACCAGATAAATTGCTAACTTATTAAAAGTACATGTACTATTGGATATAATCTATATTGCATTTCCAACATTACGACTACGAGCATAAAAATCCAAAAGGCAGACAGACAAGCAGGCCATGTTCAATACCTGCTTGAATGGCCTTCCATGCTTTTTCGTGATAAATAAATCTGTGCAAGTGATATGTGAAATGTTGTGAAAAGAACATGACACTATGGAACACACTTATTTCACATGACATGACACAACATTTTGCGATACGATCACTTATTATGTCATGTCTCGTGAATGAGTATTATATACACATATATACATAACCATAGCAACACACTAATAGATTGAATTTTTGTTCAATGTTAAATGTACTCATTAGAACAGATAATGGATAGACAGGGTGGTACTGGCATTGGAACTACCACATCACCATATCTACAACCCAATTCAATTTTATTTCAAAGTATCAAGTCAACCTTTTCTCTTCTGTCTTTGCGTCCGTTTTCTCACAAGTGGTTTAACCGGTAGCAAAAAACCCAGAGAAATTGTAAATAGATTAGTTTAGAATAGCAGGAGTAGTAGAAGCATCCTCTTTGTTCTCAATTTTTTATTGTTTCGTCGCTCCATGTCATCATGATGTTGATGCATCTGCACAATATTGTTTACAATTGTCACCATACCCATAAATCTTTTAGTCGTTAATTATTTTCGATTCAAAGTTGGACTCACAGAGAAGAGAAAAAACACGACTGCTTGCTGTCGACGCGACCCACTGTTTAAATAATAATATATTTAGCTGTGTAGTGAAGTAGAGAAGATGACTATAGTAAAAGCTGGGTTGTCATCATCCGAACAAGACAAACAATTCAAAGGGTTATTAAGTTCAAATCTTGTTCTGGTCTTGCTTCTTTTTCATTTCGGTTTTGCTTGACTAGAGGAGCAGAGGAGAAAAATAATTTGTTTTATTCTTTCCATCTCCCTTGCAGTTTTTTCTCTTCTTCTTCTATAAGCGCATAATATGTCACGCTTGTTGTTGGCACGCTCACGGTGATTTATTAAATGGTAAGCATGAAGAAATGCAGAGAAAGAGCGGAGGAGAGAAGCTGCTTATTTTAGATTCAAGATAGCCCATTCGTCTTGGCCTGATGCCTTGCGCGTCTTCTTTTTAGATGGCGACGATACAAATGGTGATGGTGGGACAAGCCGTGTAACAACAAGCCAATCTTTTTTGGTGCTTATTTCTTTCCTCTTGCTTGTTTGTTGGCAACAACTGATTTTTTTCCATTGTATTTTTATTTAATTCTGTCCTCATGTTTCATGGAGGAATAGCAAATTTGTAATATGATACTCATAAAAGTGAAACGAGAACAGAGGCAATTTAAGTGGTGGAGTTTTTGCAGTAGTATGTGGCGTGGCGGTGGGGATGATCATGTTGATCATTTTATGCTGCTGCTTTGTTCCTTTCCTTCTGTGTGTTGGCTCAGTTTTTAATCTGAATTCTGTACGGAATGAAGTGGAGGGAATGGTGGGGATTTCTACGTATCCTCTATAGTTTTTTTTGGTTTGGCGACAAACCGAGCGAGCAAAGAGAGATGGTCTTTTGTTGGTAGCAGGCCGTGGTGGATGGATTCAGTATCAGATAATCATTTACATGAATTTCTCATGATGGTCGTCATCAAGATGATCAGATTATAAATGTGATGACGATGTGAATACTGTTATTGTTCTCAGAGAGTCGTCGCGGTTTTTAGTAGGATATTTCTGTGATAGCAGAACAGTATCACTGGGTGGTAGTAGTGTGGATCCACTATTATCTATTTAAGTTACGATTATTCCACATAAAACTAGTCATTTGTATACCCCAAAACCTAATTAAATTATCAGTGTGGAGCAGTAAAAGTAGGTGATTATTAGCGCAATTGCTTTGCATGGAAACTCGTGTGGGTAGAAAAAGAAAACTATACGAGCTGCGAATTGCATTGAAGCAATATGGAAAATGAATGTGAATGTCGTATTTACACTTTAAACGGAGCCCTTTCTGCCAACATAAGTAATAATATTTAATCTATTCAGCATGGTTTCTTTAATGCGAAAACATTCTTCAGCCCCTCCTGCAGAATTTTTATATATTCTTTGATTGATTTAGCTATTTGCAAAACATATATGTAGGTGTATGCATTCTGTAATCAATTTCAACTAATTTCCCAGGAAACACATTAACTTAGGGAAATAGACATTTTTTATTCGTCTAAAATAATTTCATGATAGAAACCTGACAGACAACTGAAAAATGATACAGTAAACCTGACTTGGACGTATGAACTAGATCTCTGGTCATAATTGTTTTACGACAGCTTTTACTGTAATTCGATGACAATAACGTAACAATGAAGTCTGAAAAGAATTTGGCCAGAAACATGTTAGCTAGCATACGGGAGCATTTTTAAGCATGTGCTATAGCGGTTAAATCCGAGAAACAAGTCGTCTCATCGCACATCATCACAATTGATGTCACGTTTCCGTGATGAGCGCGTTGGTCGATTAAAGCTGCAATAATGATAGCAGCATAGTAAGCACTTAACAATACCACTACTGCCCGACTGTATTACTGCAAAAAATCATTTAGAACAGCAACAACCTTGATAATTAATTGAATTGCCAATTTTCACTCTGAATTTATATGAATACATTAGGGATAAAATAATACGACAACTGGGGAAACTGAAGGCTAAATCGAATAAACTGCAGAAAAAGCAAGATGCACAAGTAGCACAAGAAAATAATGACGAAATTTAATAGTTAAATGCCTCAGAGACGTATAAATAAAATATGATTGACTAATGTAAAGCCTTGAAAGAAAGTAGTATCTCTCTCAAATTAGAAAAATTCATGACAAAATTAAATGGACAAACAGACAGCGCAAGGCATTCTATAAAGTATGTAGCAACAATAACCAGCTCTCTAATGGTGTCTGGAAACATTAGAAAATGAAGCCAAAAAGAAAACAAAATCTCCATGTATTTCACTTTGCAGCTCGCCAAGAAAAAAAATAAATGCAAGCCAAGACATTCTTTCTTTCTATTACGAAACAGGGAGAAGTGTAGGAATGCCAGCCAGCATTTGCACACCCGGCCAAAAGCAGTCTATGTGAGTGTGTGTCTATGCAAAAAAGTGATCATAATAATAAACACATCCTTACAACATCCTCCTTTCCTCATGTCATCCAACAAAATGGTGTTTCCACCGAAAAAAGCATAATAATCATCAAACGAATGAATCCTGCTTCCTTTCTCTGTTGCTCTCCTTTTCTCTCTTCCTCCTTCATACATTCCTATACATTATCATAAACATTCCTCTCTCTGGATCCCTGCACCATTCTTCCACCACCAGTTCTAGGACAAGTTTGTCGTGTTTATGTGTATTCTGCTTACTCTTCTCCTTCCATTTTCCCCAAAAAGGGAAATGTCCGTCTCAAGTCATGCTTTCCATTCGGAGAAGGACAACAAGAGAAGTAGCAAAACAAACAAGGTTTTCAGCCAACAACGCCGTCGCATCGTCTTCATCCTCATCATTCCTCTTTGCAAAAAGGGCGAATTTTTATTCCCAGCTAAAAGAAGAAAGAAGGGAATGACGCAGAAATTATGTTCATAAATAATCATAAAAATCAAATCTGTGAAACTCGCCGTAACTCAATGCTACCATGTACTTTATTATTATTATTTCTAGTAGTTATAGTGCCGCTATTATTATTATACGCCGATTTTTTCCGTAATATTAGGAATACAACGGCAAAAACGAGGAGAAAAGTAAGCGAGGTCATGCCATACTGCCCTTCTACCATCATTCTCATCATCATCACATGATCCACATGAAAGTTTATTCTAATTGCCATAAGGAAGCCATCAAATCCCTCGCATTCTCTCTCTCCCTCTCATGTCGTTGCATAACTGCAATAAAGTAAGAGAGAAGTCTGAGTGAGTCTATATAACAGGCCTGGCAAACAGGCAATGTGTACAGCAGCAATTTATTTGATGCCCTGTCTTGTCATCCTCATCATCATCGCGGCATATTATTGTATATTTGTGTGCAGTAAACAAACCGTATTGAACGGAGAGAAGGACAACAAGGGAAAATAACAGGACAATATATGACAACCATGATGATGACGATGATTATGAGAATTATTATTATATTTTTTGGAAAGAGTCTCATCGCAATTGACTCTGCCCTTTTTATAATCTTCATAGCTTACTCGAGCGTTTGTGTGTGGTGTTATGCACCCATATTGTCTGCAAATAATCCACAACAAAAGCAACAACCGCAAGTTTACAACATTGAGAGGGAGACAACATCGAAAAAATGTGTAACAGATTGACATCATATCATCGTATGGAATCCATCTACAATATTTAGTATCTCCAGCCATGTAGTCGTAATATAGTAGCATGTGTGGAAACATCATCATTGTCGCCATTTTGCAAATAAATTCGGCAGACAAGCACATTGCCGTTGACGGAGGAACCAAAAAATCTGTTATGCTATTTATATGACCGTTCTTATATAACGACAGTTATATACAATTGTTATATTATTCTTTTGTAAAGTATGTATAGCGTGGAAGCAAGCAAGAAAAATTCCATTACCGCTACACTTTACTTACTCCTGCTGATATTGCAATAAAAATCATGCATCGGAGTTGTTATGTCATTGTTGTTGTTGGATCAAGTGAACTGAGAGATTTAGTGGTGGAGGTTGAAAAAAATCATACACATTTGTACCTTGTACCACCAGTGAAGCTTCATTATTAAGACTAGGATATTATGGCGATGATGACGAGGCTGAAATTGCACAATAATACTAATACCAGCAGAATGTAGGATTCCCATTCTCCAACTACAAAAGTACCTATCCCACAGCAAGTTGTAGTGATGATGATGGTGGCTGGATGGAGATGAGAAAGAGAAAAGCGTACAGGGCAAACACACTCACACAGGCGGGTTGATTGTTGTTGTGTGTGGAAGAATAAAAGGAAAGTGTCCCATCGTCCACGAGGCGACTTTCACGTCACACAAAGTCAGCCAAGCGACCAAAAACCAAAAGATTTCGCTGTAGACTCATAATAATATATAGAAAATTTGGGAAAACGGGAAAAGGATCACTACTGTAGCTGCTGTTGTAGCTGTAGAACCTTCGTTTTTGTTGGTTTTCAGAGAGTAAAAGCAAGTCACTCTGTCACCACGGCCACGTCTATCTTACACCGCACCACCACAACCAGCATATATCGCAGTTGTGGAGTAGCTGCAGGAGTAGTTGAGTTGGCTGTTTGGTTGTTGGTGTCGGTGTACACAAACAACTTTTTTGGGTACACGGTTGCAGAGTGAAAGTCAAGTCACAAGACTGTAAAAGTACGTAACGTAGTAATGTAAGCATGTCAACATCTTTTTGGCATTGAGCACACAATAGGAGCACACTTGCACAACTCTTTTACTCCAGAGGAGTAAAAAGGGGGTGACTTGATGTGGAAAAGTAGAAGTCCCTGTCTAGTCCCTGCCCTGATGATTTTCTCTCTTGTGTGTTTTTACTACATAAAAACAACAACAACAAGAGCGGCACAAGTTGTTGTCCGATCGCCAGAGATCTAAAAAATATTGGAGTTTTTTATCGTGTGTGTTTTTAGCTTTTCTACTTTATGTCGTGGAATGCAGGATGCATGCTGATGATTATGATGCCGCATACAATGTTATTTAGCAGACGGGTTTCTCCAACAACCATGTTATATACTGAGTTTATTTGGAATGTCTGCATATCCGTCTTTTCATCCCGCCGGTTATACATGTACTTCTTAAACACTTTCAAACTTTGAAATTCCACTGACAACAGATTTCTTAGGATAAGGGAGTCATCAGGGACCAGTGGTTGACCAATTGGTTCCAGCTTTCCATATGTGCCCCCAGTGACCATAAGTTGTTCCAGTAGTGTACCCAGTCACCCTGTCTGCTTTCTCCAACAGTTTACATAAAGCCATACTACACAGTAATATGATTTTATATGACTTTTTATTCTTCTTCATCTTTTGTTGTTATGCTGCTTGATTTCAATGAAAATGTTACGAAAAGCAAGAAGCCACGACGACGACAACAGCATCCTGTTTTGTCTTTTGCGGATTCTCTCCATGCATGGTTGAGAGAGATGAGATGAATATATTATTATTATGTATGCTCTACTTACAAACAAGCTCCATAGAGAAGTCTTACACAAAAGCGCTATGGAAACTGTTGTCGTCTAATGGAATTTTCACTATTGACTATATCAAATGGATCTTTGGATAAAATGAAATATTGAACAAAATCTTAAATGGGATCCATCCTATTACTCATCTTAACCCTTCGCTTATTCCTAAAAGTCCCTGAAAAAAATCTTGTCTCTGGATTTATTTACTTGTTAGTTCTGCATATATTTATGTCTGCATGAATGTAAGTATGATGTAGTAGCAGATTTTTTCTGAGCAATTTTTATTTTGCTTTAACTGTTGTTTTTGTTGTGGGAGGAGGAGAAGTGGTTGATTCTGCTGGGTCGGAAGATTCACAATCCAGATAAGGCTGTGCTATTGCAGTTGTTGTAGCAGCAGCAGCAGTCATAGTAAAATCATAAAATCCGAAATAGTTGCTTCAGCTGTAGTTACACCAGTAGTTATAGTAGCAGCGTCGGTAGTAACTTTTCCCTTGTTCACAGTGAATTTGCTCTACTCCTCCTAGAAGAGCAGCAGCAGTTCTTGTGCAACGAACATCTCTATCTTTCTCCACTCACTACACAACCGCTGCTGCTGCTAATATCATATCATAAAAAATATGTCTGTCCCTGGATTGCTGTTGTAAGTAGTAACTTGCAACTTTTCATACACTTTGTGAGATAAAATCCATGCATCTTTATGGTCCATGGATGCATGGATATTATACTACTACCACCACTACCAAGACAGAACATTGGACTTTGTGTTCCTTGTCGTCGGAGTCGACATTTAGGTCGTTAGACCAAACTTTATGCACACATACTTTTTTTTGCTCCACTACATACCACCACCAACTTAACTCACTACTACTTACTACACAGGGATAATAGAGATTTCAACAATATGACAGCAGGATGGAGGACGGACTCCTCTCTCGCCGACCTTGTTTCTTTCCGTTACTACCACAACTCTACTGAAATAATATGTACATATGCTCATGACTCTCTGCTTGTTTGTTTGCTCAATGCCATGCTGTTCTGTTGAGTGTAACGGTATAAAAATGCAGACAAAAAGTAGGTGTCATTGTGAATGTGTCATAGCGAGAATAATTGATGGACAGGGAGCATTTTAGGGGAGGATCAGTAAGGTCATCGCAGTCACCTTATTTGTCACAATGAATAAATAACTTTTTAATTCATACGGATATACCCTCTGCACCACCACCACCACCGCTGCTCTTTCAATTAAAATACTGACAAGAAACGTAAGCCATGTGGAACCTATAAAAATGCCGAACTAGGTTGTATGAATAAAAAAAGAAATTGAGGAGCTCCACATTCCTCCTTTTTGCGTGAAAGAAAATGTGCATAAAAGAAATCCACCTCCATTTTTCTCCATCATCTCGATATGTATAGGCAGTTCATTTATTATTTACGCACTTAGGCATAAGTAGTGGTGTCGGAGGACAGCGCACTACTACTTCTACCACACAGGTTGGAATAATCCAAAACCTTTCTTGACCAAGAAATCAGAATGGAATACTAAATTTCCCCGTTTCAAATCCAATTCTCGTGCAGCAGCAGGAAAAGGTTTCATTATTCAATTCAAGCAGAGAGGATAAAAATATCAGTGCATTTGTTGTTGTTGCTGCTGCTGCTTTGTGATGATGAAATGGAAAGGTGAAAAAATCAGAAAAAGGGCTAGAGAACTCAATTTGTAAAATTGATACTTTCTCCACTACTAGCGGCACTACTGGATCCAGTATGTATATATGTATGTAATGGGCTTCACTGTTCCCCACCGCACCTTTTCACCAGCGTTTGGCAAAAAAATACATGATGATCATTGGAGATCAGTAGTAACACAAGTTGATCGGAAAGGGGGGAGGAGATAGACGATAAAGATTTTCAGTGGAAGCATTCCATTTTATACAGTAAAGGGGAATAATGCGAGAGTGTGTATTGAGGCACGTTTACTGTAATAAATATTGACTGTCCCTTGTTGAAATGCAGCGCTTGATCATCAATCAAATAAAAATGGATAGCTCAACTGGTGCACTGCTGCTCTATTTGAAGATGAAACTTATACTGGTGTACTGGTGTTTGCATGATGATATGAACACGATGATACAAAAGCGTATAATATTGAAAGAGAGAATTTTTTTCTGAACCGATATCGTTGAAAAATATTGGAAATTTGAGACAGACGGGGGCAGGATTGCATGCATCATATAAATTACTATATCTACACGAAACGAAATACGGACATGATCGTTATCATCATCGCCATCGCCACCATATCCAACAGAAGACGCATACAACCCCATCCACCATTTTTGGCTTTCTTTATTTTTTTATTTGTCCACCGACGTCTGCAGAATCCTCTGTGTGAATCAAGTGCTGCGTGCAAACATTTCAACGGCGGAAAAAGCATACCAGCCAAAGCGACGACATAATAATACATAAAAAGAATCTCTTACAAAAACATCTTACTGGCTGGTTCGTACACACACTCAAGCAACATTTTCACCAGCCTGTCAGATAAATACCTTGTATGCTGCTGGTATTTACGTAACTTGGTGATGATGATGATGTAGTATGCATTTGCCATAGATACCTGGGCGACTGGATATCTTCCGCCAATATCCGTCATCGGTAGAGAAAAAAAAGGGAAAAGATTTTCTGTTTTCAGAGAAAGATTTGCTTTTCCTTCGTTTTCGCTATTCATCCTCTCTCCTTTTATCCGTAAGCACTACTGCTGTACTCACTCTCAGACGGTCAGTTTCTCTTTTGGTGTATTCTTTCGAGGGAAAGTGGACTCGAGACGAAGAAAGTGGAGAGATTGGTAGAGTAAATGGACAGTGAGTCCCTGGTCAGTGTGCAACACACGTACAGATTTCCTTCATATTACACACTTTGGCTGACATGTGAGCTGGCAGAATCATAATGGGAAAGCAAAAGAGTTTCTCCTTCTCTGCTGCTGTGTTTGTGTCTATGTCAGTCAGTAGGGTAGAGAGGGAAACAGGTTTCAAAATAGGGCTATCCATCAGTCCGGCTGAAGGAGGTTCTCATGGTGATTTGGAAAATAAATCTGTACTGGTCAGGGAAAAGATTGGATTTGGGGAAGCCGGAGTAGTGGTTTAAGTTGTTTTGGCTAGGTGAGCGTGATAGTGACCACAGGGGTTGATTTAAAAGGATCCAGTGGTCAAGCGTAGACATGTATATAGTTATTTAAATTGAGCGTTCAAGTTTATCGCATTTGGGCATTCATAGAAGATTTTCATTAAGCTGTTTGTAGTTCAAACGGTTGCATGGGTATTGTTGGATAACAAAGTTTAAACATGTTTTTTTCATAAATGAAGGCATATACAACCGCAATAGCGGTCTGACTACAAACATTGGCGCAGGAAATAAGTGGATAATATTATGGTTATTCAAATGGGCTATAAATATAGTTGTTTCTATTTTTTACTGACTTTGCTTATCAGAATGGATATGTAGATGGATACATGATCTACAAAACCTTTACGCGGACTTTATGGTTGTATCATATTCCTGTCAATTTTGTTTAGCATACAGTTTCATAGTTCACTTCATAGCATTCACTTTATCTATTTTCGGGCATTTTTATTACTTGAGACATATGATGCAGTAGAGAGAGAAATACACGAGAAAGGTTTAGGGCTTAAATTTTTATGAATAAAATGTCGTAAAGAATTTTAATGCCTTTTAAATACGACTTTCCCGAACTTTTGTCAGAGAAATATGGCTTTGGGATGATTTTTAAAATACTTTATTTTTTTGAAGATGAGCCGCGTGTCATCATTCTGCAAGTTTGTATGTCATGGCTACACACTGACTGTTTCCGACACGGTCCACTTTTCTTAATAATCTTTTATCTGGTATACCACGGTTGTGTGCGTTAAGTTGGTAGCAAAACGGGAACGTTATGGCGTGATTTTTCTTTCTAGGAATTACTCTAATTGCAATGTCAACAGGAATGCGTCATGACGACAAGTTGGAAATGTTTGTTTTAGTTTATGCCATTACATGCTCCTATTTTATCCTCTTGGGTAGGTTGTTGTTGTTTTTGTACGTACTTCCTTTTTTATCGTGAAACAACTGGCGGCTACTATGCAAATATTACTCAATTTTGTTGAGTAAAAGTATTAACATATTTAACACCTGTCAGGGGACGAGCAGAAATTGGGAAAATCCTTCAAAGTTTAATATTTTTATTGTCTTTAGTGACACATTTTAGGAGAACGTCTACTTCATTACTTAATGCTAAGCCGGTTACGTAAATCAGCTGTTTTTAAGTTGAGCTCTAGATTGATCAATTAATTTGATAATTTATACTACGCATTTGGGGTTAAATACATTAAAAACCTAGCGAATATGATTTCATTTGAATGGTGCATGTTAACTTTCAGCATGGTTAACTGACAAAGTTACCACATAACCGCAATAACGCAGTATCACGACCATCCTGCCACCCACGATTTCTTTTTTGGATTGTCAGTTGCTCAGCCATTTTTGTGCACACTGACAAAAAAATAAGTACGGAAGTAAGCCAAATAAGGCAGACTATGTATGTGGGAGCACGTTTTTCTCTTGTCTGCGATTTATCATTTTTTCTGCCTTCACTTCCGCTTTCTTTTTTGGAAAAGAAGCTAACTGAACATATTTTAAGTTCTCTGTAACTGAATTCACGTAGTATTGAGAGTAGCGTTTGTTACATTTAAGATATAGTATTGCCAGTGATGTCCGTCTGTCCTCTCCATACCTCTTGTTAGATAGATTCATTTTCATCAAGAATGCATATTTGACCTTTCCCTTGTTGTGGCACATTAATGCTAATCAAGTTGAGAAAATATATCTGCTATCGCTTTTAACTGTCATTAAATTGCGCATCTAGCTATCAATCTCTCTTATCGCTACTTTGTCATAATTATCCTCTACCCTGTTTATTCCCATTGAATAGTGTACATAATCCGGAAAGAAAAGCACGTCACGTCACGCATCCCCTCCTCCACTGTTTCTCTCAACTGCCATATCCAGAAAGCTGAGTGGAGACTTTCTCTTTTTGTTTCTTCTTCTTCATCTCCTGGCCTTAATAAATTGCCGTTTCTTCTTTCAATCTTTCTAATGACATGAATGAAGCAATGCAGTGTGCTACTACTCTATGTACTTGCTCTCCTCTTGCCCATTCACTCCGCTTGTGCTGCTTCGCAATTTCATCACGTTTCTCACACATTCACCTAACAGTTAGATTACACAATCTCTTCTCTGATTGGTGGCCCCTTCTTAGTTCAAGAGTAAATGAGGAAAAAGGCGAATCCTTCATCTCTTCCGTTTTTCTCTTACCGCTCAGCTCAATCTCCTTTTTGCTGGAACATTATTTAGTATTTTTTCTTCTTCTGTTTCATTCCTCCTCCGCGTGTGAGAGAAAATGCAGCAGTGGAGAAAATGATTGAAAATACATAGAAATCATATTTCAACAAGCAAGCAGCAGGTAATGCACGATGATGATCATCATCTTGTGTGTTGGTGGAGATACGGATACAATAAAACAGGCCAATGATAAATGATTACCACCACCGCCACTGCAAATAAATGCTGAGATGAGAGTTGAGTTGTAAAGAAAGGAGAGAGGAAGTGGTGTTGGCAATGGTGGTGCTACTTGTGCTTTTCCTTATTACTGCCTGTCTCTATCCTTTCCATCTAATTCTTTGATATTTTCGGGTAGATTTTTTGTGGTTCAAGAGCAGAGATACACAGTGATGATGCAACTGACTTTTTTGAGTTTTTTTTTTCAGAAAAGGAGATTAAAGCCGGAGACTTCTTCCTTTTCTTTTCTCTTTTCACTACTGACGAAATGAAATCACTTTCATTAACTTCATTGCTCTCTTGATAGATTTTCTTGTGAAGAGCAAAAAGGAAATCGAGAAAGCTTTATTATTACTTTTGTGTTTTGATTCCTGATAATGATGACGGTATAGAGTTTATTGAAAAGTAAAAAAAACTTCAGACATATGTAGGTGTATAGCTGACCTTTCCAAATGCTAACTTTTATGGGTGCTTGGTTATATATACATATACATACAATATAGGTAATACACATATAATATTAGATAGTTTGTGCACGACATACATGCATGCTCGATTCCGAGAAAGTAATTTATAAATATGCAAGCATATATACAATATATTGATATGGTTATTCTTGGCCAGTGTAATTGATATTTTTTGGCGAATGTAATTAATTAATTTTCTATTTACAATTTCCAGGTGCTGTAGGGAATTATGACCTTGGCAGTGGAGAAGGGTTCCCCGGGATTTATCCTCCTGGAGGGGTGAGCAGTGGGAGCCCTTCAATTCTAATCAGTCCCTCATCCCCGATAATATTAAGCGTAACAGAAGCAGCAGTAGCAGCCGCAGCAGCTTCCTCTCAGTCGTCTTCCTCCTTCGTCCCCGCGCCACCTCCGCCTCCGTTGGGCGTCGCGCCCCCAATCAGCGTAGTGACACCGAATGTCGTTCTAGCCCCGCCAGGAATAGCAGTAGCGACAATATCCGCGGCCGCTGCTGTCGCCGGAGTATTTCCACCCGGTGGTGTAGCAGACGCAGAAGCAGGTCCTTCCTCAGCTGCTGCAAATCATAAGCCTTTATCAACGGCATGGCAATGTGCTCTAAGTGCCACGTCAATGACTGCCAATAAGAGGAGACAAGCTGCCCGCCGCGGGAAGGCAGTTCCAGACCGCCCGCAGCGGGCCCTCTTTTGCTTCACTTTGAAAAATCCTATACGAAAGTTGTGCATCGATGTCGTCGAATGGAAGTAAGTCACATACAAAACTGTTAGCCAGGATAGTATTCATGATGATGATATCAGCGTGAGCTGGAACAAGTTTCAATTTATTCACAGTAGTAGTTCTTATCCTCTCCCTTCGAACAGACTTGGGCTATTATTTATCCAAAAATTCAATTAGCCTTTTATTCACCAATCCTTACCAGTTAAATAATAACACTGTGGGGGACCTTAGATAGTCGCCAAGTGTGCGCATAAGCATTTGTTTCCAGAGGCCAACTACTGTCCACTTTTTAATGGACAAGTGGACAAATCTTGGGAAATGTACTGATGGATTGTACCATTATTTCTATAACCCACGCATATGTATGGTTATTTCCACCTTGGACAAAACTTAACCCTAGTTTAATGTACAGTATGGTTTTATAAGGGGAAAATCAATAATAGCCTCTTGTGGAGAGTAGCAGCACAAGTGCATGGCAGCATTAAAAGAGAAATTGTAACAAGTACTCTTCTTTTATATTCTCCTATTTTGATAAATGACCGTATTGTCCATGCATAAAAACCCATTTATTTCCACGTGAACAACATTCCCATTATGTTTACTACAACTCATACTTACACGCATACCTACTTACTTTCTGACTTTCTCCATTACTTTCCACTTTCACCTCACCCAAGGAGACCCTCACATTCTTATGGTTAGCTCAACAAGGGAGAAAGAATATCCAACTGTCACAAAAAAAAATCTTCAGGATATCTGTATTCATTAACTTGCCTTTTTCTCGTACAATAATATCTACTTAAAGTACTACTGATGCTGCTGTGCGGTGCTCGCATGTTGATAGACAAGATACTAAAATGGGAATTTCCTGTTTCGATTCACTACAACAATTTCCAATGAAACATTATCTGTCTGACGTAGCCCCAATGAAAAAAACACTCACACAGAGATGCATTGCATTATATTTCGTTACTGCATATATGAATCAACGTCACCTTTATTTGGAAATGATGAAATGATATGATAAAAAGGCTGTTTATCCTTGTCAGCTAAATAAAAGTTTTCAAGATTGGTGTGCTTTTCCTGGTTACTTGTATATAGGGAAAGCTATCCATTGTTATAGTTGTAACGACATTGGTATAGTAGGAGGTAGATAGCGTGTGTGCTTGATCTACTTTCTTTCTTGTTGAATTTTCTTTTCTTTTTTCAGACCTTTTGAGTACCTGATCCTCTTGACAATCTTTGCTAACTGTGTGGCCTTGGCAGTTTACACTCCGTATCCAAACAGTGATTCGAACAGTACGAATCAAACGCTGGTAAGTTGTGTCTATCTATCATGCTGCGGATTTGGAAAATGTGTGGGTGTGTGGCATGTGCAAAAAAAGTGATGCAAAGGTGGTGATGATGATGTCATTGTCAGTAAATAGAAGTAGGGCTTTATTTAAGTGTTGTAAATTTTTCATGATTTCAGGAAAAGATAGAGTACATCTTTCTAATAATCTTCACCGCAGAGTGCATCATGAAAATTATCGCTTACGGATTTGTACTGCACCCCGGTTCCTACCTTAGGAACGGGTGGAACTTTCTCGATTTTACGATAGTAGTTATAGGGTAAGCAAGACAAAGTGTCTGATGATTTTTTAAACAGATAATAATAGGCTAGTATAGTAGGTAAATATAAATGTTATGCAATATTTTATACAGAATTATTAGCACAGCCCTGTCAAACCTGATGAAAGAAGGGTTTGACGTTAAAGCACTCAGAGCATTCCGTGTTTTGCGGCCTTTGCGGCTTGTGTCCGGAGTACCAAGTAAGTCTCAAAAATCTACATGAGGGAGAAAAAAAGACGTTAAAAAGACTGTATCCAGCGTTGATGTAGCGTACTCGTGTGTACAGTATAAGCATTGCATACGCTTGTCCTCTTTCAAGATTTTCCGCATTGTAACGTTGTTGTCTCCTCTTCTGCACCAATTAGTCATCCAATTATTTACTTAAAGTCTCCTTTCTTCTTTTCTCTCAGGTTTACAAGTTGTGATGAATTCTATTCTCCGTGCCATGGTGCCTTTACTCCACATTGCCCTTCTCGTCCTCTTTGTCATAATCATTTACGCTATCGTCGGACTGGAGCTATTTTCTGGAAAGATGCACAATACATGCTTCACTAACGACACGGGTAATTGCACTACTATCTCGTATCTCATATTTTTACTCCTTCCGACATCATTAAAAACGTTTTAAAGAAAATCCTTGATAATTATTGAACTTTCTCTTCGATTCTCCTCCAATCTGTTGTGTGTGTACACGTGTACTTTAATTTAATAATGATTAAAAACTGTTGCAGGAGAAATGATGAAAGATCCAATGCCTTGCGGAGGTGCTTACAACTGTGAGGAAAACTACGAATGCAAGGAAGGGTGGGAAGGTCCCAACAAGGGCATTACAAACTTTGACAATTTTGGATTGTCCATGCTCACTGTATTTCAATGCATTACGCTGGAAGGTTGGACAAATGTTATGTACAATGTAAGCTGAATAGTATATGAAATGAAAGTTGTCACGACAACCGTGTGATCTGATTATATAAATAAGTCCAATTTAATACTTGCGTTTATGTGTAGATTCAAGATTCCATGGGAAGCTCGTGGCAATGGGTGTACTTTATCTCGATGATTATTATCGGTGCCTTTTTCGTCATGAATCTAATTCTTGGCGTTTTGAGTGGGTATGTAACAGTATGTCTTACGATTGAGCGAGGATAAGTCTTTCGTTTAACGAATATCTCTCCATTTTTATGATGTGTTTAGTGAATTTTCAAAGGAAAGGGAGAAAGCGAAAGCGCGTGGAGATTTTCAAAAGCTGCGAGAAAAACAACAGATTGAAGAAGACTTGCGAGGCTATTTAGACTGGATCACGCAAGCGGAAGACATTGAATTGGATGGTGAAGAGAAAGGTAAAAGCGAAGGGGGAAACATGCATGTCAGCTTATTATGATTACTGATACTCCTTAATAGTTTTAGGTTGCGATTAATCGATATTCCATAAAAATTAGAGATCATACAATGTAATAATGCATTGTGTACATTATTTCATGGTATATATTTATCATAAAACGAACTACATTAAAGAACGGACACATGTTTTCAATGAACAACTCTTCTTGTTTCGATTGCACAGCTAAAGGAACTAGCGAGGTGGTGGCACAGGAGGAAGGCAACGAGAATGATCCTGCTCAGTTGCAAAAACTGCCCTGGTTCCATTCGAAAAAGAGAGACTTTGACAGGTAAGATGATAAAATGATATTGCTTTTATGGTTTATCCATACAATTCCCAATTTCCCGAAAACTTAAGTTTTTCATACTATTCCACATTGTTCTTGACAATTCTTCGGTTTTCCAAAAATAATTCAATCTTTCGATAAAATTACAAATATTTCTAAACAGTTCTCAATGTTTTCAGAAATTCTCGATTGTTTTAGGGGAATCTCAGTTATTCTAGAGAATTCTAAATGTTTCCAGAAAGTTCTCTGGTTTTTTCAGGAAAATTCAGTTTCCATAAAATTCTACATCTTTCTAGAAATTTCTTCCAGAAAATTCTACATCTTTCTAGAAATTTCTTCCAGAAAATTCTACATCTTTCTAGAAATTTCTTCCAGAAAATTCTACATCTTTCTAGAAAATTTCTTTCAAAAAGTTCTCCATTGTTGCAGAGAATATTCCATCTCCCTGAAAAACAATTTTTGTGCATAGTATGGATGTTCATATTAAATAGGTTAGGTACATGCATATAAACTCTAATCTCTGTACCATTAATATATGCTATGTATCATTATTGTAAGTTTGACCTTCTTATACCCTCATAGTTAATTTTCCAGACGTGTAGTTTAATATTATTATGTATTCATACCTATATTATGTTAAGTGACAAATAAAATATATGCACGTATGTACCTACGCATATGTTCAATGGTAATAAGATAATTATTTTTTTAAAGTATAGATTTCTTTTTATTTCCCTTATAATGAATGTATTCCTGTGTACCTAATTAGAAGTTGGATTCCCGCGTGCTATACATTGAACACACAATACACACATGTATATATTTCACCACTTTACAGAGCCCGAAAGCCGAGTATCAATGTTCAGTTACAGTTGAACATCTTCACACATGTACAAGCGTAAGCATATACCTACCTACCTAATAATATAATTAATAATTGAAATAGTACATTATCCATATAAAGCGCACCCATTAACAACATAAGATACATATATTTACTTCAGTGATGCATCTTCAACACACTCTACTATTTTTTACGCACATTACCTATTTACAATTAGAAACCCGCAACACCCAAAATTGAATGACATCGAAATTGCATCGTGGTCGTGAATGTGAGATGAAATGTAAAATTAATGAGCTCTCCACTGCTTTATC
Source organism: Coecobrya sp. COE2 (assembly GCA_027743765.1). NCBI lineage: Eukaryota > Metazoa > Arthropoda > Collembola > Entomobryomorpha > Entomobryidae > Coecobrya > Coecobrya sp. COE2. The sequence goes on from JAHZMV010003720.1 coordinate 26,142, forward strand.
TCTATACAATTATTCATTGGACATACAAATAACTCACTGATGGACATAATGAATAGTTAGCTATCGCTTCAAGGACAAATTAATTTACAATTCCACTCAAACGAAACTTTTACCAGCTATTAACGACAAGAGAAAACAGATTGCATGTTCGACGACCATGAAACCATGAGACAGATTGCATGTACAACCATGTTTTGAAAAGGAATAAATATTATCCTAAAATTGATACACCGCAAATTCAAAGAAAGAAAAAGACGGACAATTGCTTGCCTATTGAAAAGACTGCAATGAGACATATCTATCATCGTATCTCTTCTTTCTGATGTCTTTTATCTGCAAGAGATGAAAGGTGAAAGTGACGACGGACTGGATGGCTTAAAGATGCTGCTAGATTGCTTTTCAAATGTTGTCATGATCATTGCTTGTTGTCCTTGTCGTCTCTTTTTTGTCCATTATTACTCAAAGTATTTTATATAACTTGTTTTTTCTCTTTTTGTACGTTCCATTTAATTTTGCTGTCTCAGCAGCTAATCAGACTCCGTCCTTTGTACAAAACCCTTTCTGGGCTCTGAGAAAAATACATTTTATTGTAGTAATGGCCATGCTAAATCTTTAGATTACAAGGACAAAGTTGTCTAGCATATTGATTTTATGTACCTAGTAGCTGCTAAGCACGTATCTATTTACTTCTCAGATTTACGTGAGTAATTTTTTTCGTCTCGAAAACTGTCGTACGTAAAGAATCGTCAGGCATGAAAACAAGAAGAGCGAATAGGTGCAAGGAAGGAGAAAATAATTTCTCAGAATTTTCATGTAATGATTAGATAGCACAAAATATGACATTACAATTTCAATACTTTTCTTAAGAAATAGATTTTAAGGAGAATTCGGTACTGTATAGGTAAAGGTTATATACTCCTTTTATCTTATAAGGCAGAAAACCTATAAAGAGAAATAAATCTAAGTATTTTTTCTACATTACTTATCCTGAAATAAAAAGTTTGTACCTGTTCGCAATTCATAGGAGCAAGCACGTAAAGTAGGAAAAAGAGAGCAGCATGCGTAGCAAAAATTGGATGAACGACGACACAACGGAAGCCACACTACTTGGATATTTGCTCGAATAGAACAAATAAAAAAAGTAGTTTTGTCTTTGTTGACTTTGCCCAAAACATGTATCCAACCAAAAAAGTGAGTTGGTTTAGAGAGTGAGAAAGAAGAGCACATTGTTATTCTGTTTCATCATCTGCTAAAAAAGTAAAATGCTGTACGGGCGTACGCTCGTTTAAAACAAGTTTATATTCTCCAAGTCCCTTCATTCCTTTTCAATAAATCTATAATCTAGTATTCCGTCAGTAGTGTGTAGGTATTCCGTGGGGATACATGTTATTACGTACTTTGCAGACATGGAAATTCTTTCAAAATGGATACACAGAGAGATGGTTAGGGATGACTGATTTCAGGTAAACCTACTACTGGAGAAAGTGTATTGGAGTTGTGTAGAATTTTTTTTTTCAAATCCCGGTAGCAAGGTAACAATTTCCATAACCAACATAATTTTTACACTTGACAAATTTGTACACACACACGCACACGTAACTAACTACTTGAAACTTTGCTGACGTCGTTGACACATCTCCTGTTCCTCCATAGTTTGAAGTATGTAGTAGAAACCGTTACGAAATATACTTGTCCTCCCGCATGCTACTGGCATGGAATGTGAGAAACCCTTGATTTCTCCTCTTTACAAAGTTTGTACATTATAATCAATCCAAAATGTAATATCATGTACCATTTTTACCCTTTAATCTTTTGTATCTGGTTGTATAATTTTAACAGTATTATTAATTTAGATGAGTAATATTTCGTTTCACTGTTTCGCTTGCACCATCCATTTTCATGAATGATTGATATATAAATCAAATTGATTATCAATGCAAATAAATAGTTCAATCGTCATTAATTTTTAAGGGATTAATCCGTTTCATGCAAATTATTTGGCATGTTTCGTTAAGTTAGCAACGTTAGTTAATAGTTTCCCATTTTGCATGTTAAATTGTTAAATACAGTTATTATAATAGTAATAGCTGGGGAATGAATTAGTTTTTATATTGTTGTAAATTATACAGTTATTCTAAATGAAAATCTCTTTCTTATACTGCAAAATGAATTTGGATATAACGTAGAAAACGGTTTTCCATGAATTCCATAAAGTTTATTTTCCACTAATGTTTGATTTGCCCTGTTTGTGTTCCAGGCTGATACGAAGAATGCGGCGTGCTTGCAGGAAAGCCGTGAAATCGCAAGCTTTTTACTGGCTCATCATAGTGCTCGTGTTTCTCAACACGGGCATTCTCGCCACGGAACACTATCATCAGCCAAAATGGCTTGATGACTTTCAAGGTAAGCTGCTGCTGCTTCTGCAGAAGCGTATTTTACTGTCAGTGTATTACTGAATTTTAGTGCTGATGATTGCGATGATGATGACCTGTTTGTTCAATTTGCGAGAAGGTCTTCTAGAAACCCATGGCGTCACGCTGTGAACTACTAATTGTTTACGAGGAAACAGCTCCTACTATGCTTATCTTTTGTGGAAACTATGAAGCAATTAGATTTTATTGATCATCACTCGTCATTCTTTTCGTTGCTACTGTTACATTAAACTTTTACCTGTTACTTTTGCAGAAGTAGCATCTGCTGCGATAATAGAAATTAGAATTGGGGCTAAGTGAGATTACAAGAAATATAGAGGTCGTGAAGAAAGGCGATGTGATGGATAATTACTGTTATTGGAGACGTAGGCACACGTGTGTTTGATTACTGTTGGATAGTAAAAATAACCCCAGAATATACCTTCCGTCTATGAAGAAGTAACGGAGTAAGAAGAATTAGGATAATCCAAAACGTATCTATAACTATATGAATAGTTTTATAAAGGTTTTATGATTATTAGGTATTAGAATTTTTTAATTTCTTTAAAAAGTCATCATGTACACCACTACAGATAGACGTGAAGACATCATAAATCAATAAGTATAGATTTTTCCACTTGGTGTATAAATTACAATTAATCTCAGTTAAAGGACAACATGAAAAAGCAAAACATTTCCTGACTAATGTGACAACCTATATTTCTTCAAACGTTTCATTAAATCAACAAAGCTTCTTCTTTGCATTACATTAAGTTCTACTCTCTTTTTTATGCCTTTCTTTGCAGAAGTGACCAATATCTTCTTTGTCGTTCTTTTTACCATGGAAATGCTCCTGAAGATGTTCAGCTTAGGATTTCAGGTAAGCTTAGTTTGTCCTCCCACCATCATCACAAACACTGAACAATAATTAATTAACTCATTTTTACACCCGAATTGATCCGAATAGAGCGTGCAGGCACGTTACCAAAAAACTTGAATGAACATGCTGCTGTCGTTATCACCAACACTCCAGAAAAAAATTACCACTATTTTTAATAGCTGCTTATAACAATAAAACAGGAAAAAACTACTTTCATCCAAACACCCTTGCCAAGTATTTATCTAAGTATGCAACCTAAAATATATTTATATCTATACAACCACTAGGATTTAGAATCCTTTCCGTTCTTACTGACAAAACTAAGAACAGCTTAAGAGAAGCTGGTTGGATCAAGACAATTCATATTACCATTTGTATTTATAATAACCATCCATTTATATAGCGTCATTTACAATTCACTTAAACATGTACATATTTGTCAGATGGAAAAGACGCAAGAGAAAGAGAAAAAACGCCTTCCAAAAAAATCCAAGTTTTATGCCTTCTTCTCCTCTTGTCTTGAGCCAATGTCAAAGTTATGTTTGTTGTGTGTTGGATGCCAAGTGGCAAGGAAATGCCACCCTTTTTTATTGTGCGAAAGCCATCATTAAGTACCAGAGAGAGAGAGTAGCAGTAAAGCTGCTGCTGAGCAATTTTGACCGCCGTCCTAGTCATTGCGTCCCTTCATTTAAGCAGGCAGTAAAAATAGACAGACAGGGAGAAAGTGAGCATCTTTCTATCCTTCTATTTATGTACATGTTTTCCTATGAATTGCTGTGCTGTTGTGGCTGAAGCATCAGCATCACCACACGAGAAGAACTTTGGAAGGTGAAACGATTTTCTTCCGGGCACTTAGCTTGCTGATCTTAAGTAGTAGAGTCATTTTCCAGATTTCCTCCTTTCACCCAAAAGGAACAGCGGCAGCACCAGCAGGAGAGATTCTTTTGGCAAGCCATGTTTTTCTCCGTAGTTGTCTTCTTCTGAACTTGAGATATTGTGGTTGTGTATAAAAAGAGAAAGAAGGGGGCTGCTGCTTGCTGTGTGGGAAGAAAAAGGGTCGTTAAAACGAACGTACCAAATGGGGCAAGATTTCTTTCTATTTTTTTCTTTCTCTCTCTCTCCTGAAGATCCATTTCTTCGCTCTGTGATTTCACTTGGAGATGAGGAGAAGAGAATTTTAACCGTGGTGGAGGTTGATGTAGAGGCGTTTTAGAATACAGAGATATGATTATGACTTGCCTGTGAGCAAAAAGGGAAAAATATTATGCTAGTCATAAGAATAACGTAAATCCCAGCAGCTAAACTCCACGTACTACACATTGACCATCATGTAAATCTAAAGTAAATCCTAAAAAGAACTCGCTCCCAAAATCCTAATGATCTTCTGGAAGTACGTGCCCTTCTTACATAAAAGACTGCTGCTGCTACTACTGCTCACTACTTGTTGGTGTCATTACCAGACGAAGAAACAAGGCAAAAATAACAATAGAGAAAGGGGCTCACTCCAGTTTTCCACCAAAGCAAATATAACAACAGAGCGTAATAATTTCGGATGTCTAATGCAAATATAATAAGTAATCCTTAAAGTCATGGGAAGAGTGAAGTAGGGAAGGAATGGGGCAGTTCATTACTTTAAATATATATTATTATGTGAACCCTGTCACTGGAAAAATGGGGGAAAGGTCCTCATGAAAATCCTGCACATATTTATTTTTAGCGGAGAGGTACTTGTTGTGGAAGAAGACGCTAATTAATTATACATTACTAACTGGTATTTTTTCTTTTTTTGGCTGTGGTGTCATTTGCAGGGCTATTTTGTATCCCTGTTTAACCGCTTCGATAGCTTTGTAGTGGTGAGTAGTATACTAGAAATTGTGCTCACCAACTCTGAAGTGATACCACCGCTGGGTGTTTCCGTCCTTAGATGTGTCCGTCTTCTTCGCGTCTTCAAAGTGACCAAGTAAGAAAAAACTGTGATAATAATTAACGCAAGGAAAATCATTGACCTTGGTGTCTTATTTAATGTTTATGTGTATGGTTTTACATTACTTGACTATAAATTTCTTTGGCGTTTGTTTCAGGTACTGGCGGTCGCTTTCCAATTTGGTGGCCTCGCTTTTAAATTCCATCCAGTCGATCGCCTCCCTATTGCTCCTCTTGTTTCTCTTCATTGTGATCTTTTCATTGCTCGGGATGCAGGTGTTTGGGGGAAAGTTTAACTTTGACTCGACGGTCGACAAGCCCAGAAACAATTTTGACAGTTTTTGGCAAAGCTTGCTCACAGTGTTCCAGGTAAATACACAAGACACAAGTGTAGTTTTTAGACTTACGGTTGCAATTATTGCCTTTTGCAATTTATTTTCCTCTCTGGTTTCCATTGACACCGGAAATGGTAGATATTTCTTTTCGTTTTATATTTTAAATATATCAGGTTGTTTATTGAGTAAACAAACTGAAATTACATTTTCATGTGTTTTTGGGCCAAAAGTTTTAGCTGCAATTACAGTATATCATGTCTCAATCTGACAAGTACATTTGTCATTTTAGCTAATTCCATTCATCCTGAAAATATAATCCCCGGTAGATCGAATTGAATGTGAAGCCGGCTGCTGCCCAGGCCAACTTGTTTTTTTAATTTTATTACTTTGGAACATGGTTCTTTCCCTTCACGTTGTTTTCAATGTGTGTTTTTTCTCTGAATGAACCGTAAACAAAGCAGAATGCCTAGTAAATTATCGGGTTATGGTACAATGGCATTAGTGGGATTTTGCCCACATGTAATCCTTTAGTAGATTAATGATTAATTGATAGTAGAGTTCATTGAAACTAAATAAATATATTTACGAGTTGCGCAATTGCAACGAAGACAATATTTTTTTAATAATTGCAAACATGAACGATAATTTAGTATAATGGCTTTTAATATTGTTTCTAATTGTTCCGTATAGATTCTCACTGGTGAGGACTGGAATGAAGTAATGTACTTGGGAATTGCTGCGTACGGTGGTGTTGCTTCCGTCGGTGTAATAGCTTGCATTTATTTTATCATCCTGTTCATCTGTGGTAACTGTAAGTGTCCAAATATTGATAACCATTTATTCAAGTTTATATGATTAGCTTCCGGAAATCTACTTGTACCCCAGCCTAGTGCATGGAATTTTTGAAATATCCTTCTTTTTAAATTAAACCGAAAAAAATGTATCGACCCACCCCATCTGGAGTTTTCATGAAAGTAACGCGACTGTCTATAAGTCCTCCATTCAAAGATATTTTTGTAGTGATTTCCTAGCCAATCAAACGAAACGAGTTGGGAAGCTTATTTCTTCTCCGTATAACAGAGTAATATTGTTGGTAACTAGGACACAACTCATAACTCATCCAAGAAAGAAAGTTTTTTTTTCTTCCTTTTTTATTGCTTTGCTTGGGTGCCACCGACAAAGCAGCAGAGAAGAGAAAAAGATGCCAAAAGACATCAGCAGAAGAAGAAGGAAAAAATGGTTTTATCCTTGTTTTTCCCTTCTTCTTCTTGTCTTTCATGCTGGTCGTGTATTGTAAATGTGTTTGTATTTTTATTTCTCCTATGCAGATATATTGCTCAACGTCTTTTTGGCCATTGCGGTGGACAATTTGGCAGACGCGGACTCATTAACCGCAATAGAGAAGGAGGAGGGAGAGGTCGCAGCAGAGGTAATTAGGTTTCCCATTTGTTTCTCAATCTTTTTTCGTCTTCCAGGCCAAAGAGACATCAAAATAATGTCTAGTGAAAGTCACATGACGACTCGGAAAAAACTACATCATTTTATATGCATTTTCATACCTCCTTCCACAACATCCTGTTCTGATGATCAGAGGAAAAAGTTGGAAAACATAAGCAAACTACGTAGAATATCGGATTCGATTTTTCCATGCCGTTTGCCACTTTAAACTTTTGCCGTTCCAGCATTTTATGCTGTTTTTTGTTGGAATAAGCATACCATAAATCGACGATGGTTTTTTACTGGATTATCATGAAAATATGTTTGTATATGTGTGGGAGTTTTTGTATTGCATAAACTTCGACAAAAATTAGCGAAAGCTGATGGTGGCATCATTCTCGTGTCGCATTTTAGCATGGCGGCACATATAACGCGTTATGAACCTGCAAAGGGAATAAACGGAAGTAATACTTTTTCTCTCGGCATCATTAACGAGCTAGAGGGAAGGCAATTTTAATTCAAATTTATTTTTGCACTTTTAGTACTGGTGTTGTTCATCCAAAGGGAAAAACTGTTTATTTCCGTTGTCGTTAAAAACTGTGATGATGATAAAATTATGCAGGAGGCCGTGTGTGCAAGCATAGAAGAATGTTTTGACTATTTCCTCAATTTTCACTCCCCGTCAGTCAGCCGCAAAGATCAAACTAAAAACCTGGAAGCAGGAGCAGTGATGCAATTAATGAATATTACAGAGTGGCTCAGTGCATGCAAAATTTACTGGAAATGGAAAGCATGACGGGCATTTATTATTTTAGGTAGTATGAGCAGAGCTAATTAAATTTTTCAATGTAAACTTTGCATTGTCCGTCCGTCCGTCCCCGTTTTATTAGAGTTAATGGATTCATCATCAAGTCAGAGATTATATAACTGTAGGTTTATTACTGGAATAGTAGCGCGTTACCTGGTGCCCTTTTCACTGCATTTTGTACGCAGCCAACGTAACCGTAGCAGCTCAGATTTGTAAATGGAAAGTCAACTAGGCAAATAGTAGAACACTAGGAACGCTCTTTGGCCTGACAACAATATATGCTGAAAATCCCAGTGCTACAGTAAAAAATTATCGACCAAAAATAGTTGAAATTCGTATATTGTTTATACATGTTATTATGATAGTAGATTTTTGCACGGAGGCAGGATGATGGTTAGGCAATAAAATATATTGTAAAATGTAACCAGATGAAGATAAAAATCTTACAGCTTTATTTTTTGAGTGATCATAAAATGACAATTGTAATCCAACGTTAGTAAACACGTCGTATTAGTCTGTTATGTTATTTTATATTATTATTATTCTGTAACGTGCGTATGTTCAACATGATTATTTCTGCGTGTCTAGGGGGATCCAGCGGAAGAAGGTCTGAAAGAAGGGCTCGCCGGTGAAGAATCTGGGAGCAAAGAACGGAGTGAGACTGGAGAGCAGGAAGAGGTCGAAGAGGAATACCACCAGGAAAACACGGACGATGTGTGAGTAGCACGGTTTTTATCAGCTTCATCTCTCTCGCCGTCTTCTTCTTTTCTTGCTTTTCTCTCTGGGTTGATGATGACAAACGTTGATTTCGCTTGAAAAACAATAGAAAGCTACATATTATCTAGCTGAACTTTTGTACTTGCCGAAATCAGCACAGCTTTCACTTTTACCCAGTGTACACATATACTCCCTTATCTCTGCTTTGATAGATAATAGATAATAAGTTGCATGGCATTTTTGGTTGCGTTTTCTCAGCCGACATGATAATATGGAAATCTTTCTGTCTGACTATGCTAAACTGTGATCTCGGGAAAAGCTGCTAGTTTTTTCAATAATTTATCTATTCTGTTCTCTGGCTTTCTCCAGCTTTTCCACAGAAATCCCGGAAAAAGATTATCCCTACCTTGCAAGAACAGTTTTCATGTCTGTCTACCCGTCCTTTCCTTTTCCCCATTAATATTTCCTTTCTCTCTCTTTGTTTGTCATGCCGCTCTATCGGAAAACTCATATCTTCAATTTGTCACACATGTGCAGGGGATACTGATGATGATGAGGATGCAAGTAGCATGTTATGAGATATTTTTCGGGAAAAAATCACACACGTCCTTGCCTCCGTTCTCATCTATGTAGGTTGTGTGTCAATGGAGGAAAATGGATTGAGATTGAAGATATATGTATAATGATCAGAATCAGTAGCTGTTTCCATCCTCCCCCTTCTTGTATGCTTTCTCCTCCACAAATATACACATATTTAGAGGTGCATATAGGAAGACAAACAGAAAGAAGAAAGAGAGAGGAGGAAAACGCGGTAGTCCATAACCAAATCCTAAAGTCACTTTTATGAGAGATTTTTTCCCTCCTTTGCTTCCTCCACTAGTCATCTTCAGCTTTCTCTCTCTCTCTCTCTCTCTCTCTCTCTCTCTCTCACTCGACTTATATTATCGGTTTGTAACCTCTTTTGTTCCAGTCTCATTGCCTTTTGCCCAATAAGCAGTAAATGTGTATGTGTGTGTGGATTCTGTTGAAATGAATGAATGACTGTAAGTGAAAGTGAATAGGGTCGTTGGAAAGAGCCATTATTACTAAAACTCCTCCAACTTTTTTTGCCACTCAAGAAGAGTGGTGGCGTCGCGGTGCGGCAGTAGTGGTGGTGGCAAACATAGTGTGTGTAGGAGTAGTAACATGTTAGTATAGTGAAGTGATTCCCGTCCTGGCTTCTCCGGTTTATTACTACTCCAACCCGGGTACTACTATACATAAACATATTATAACATTTTAGACGCTTTCTCTCTCTTTCTGCCATTTCAATTCACACATAAAATCTTGCCCTATTAGCTGGCAATAACAATGGAGAGAGAAAAAAGGAACGAGAAAGGAATCAATTTTCTAGTTTGAGTTTGATGAAGCTTCCGCCATTAGTACGACGGTGTAGTAAGGAAACACCACTGCCACCAAGACCGTCTGCCAACACTAGAAGAAAAATAATTTATATTCTGTGATCATGATTATAGGTACAGTTCACATGAATGCATCACTTGCCTCTTATCCACTTTCACCAATATTTCCCCCTTGGCTTTCATCATCATTTCAGCCACTTACTTTTTTTTATCTTTTCCTTCTTCTGCTTTATTTCAACTTACTGGATACTTAAATACTTGGATGTACAACGCCCTTGTCTTGAAACCCGTAAATTTGTTTAATGAATTTCAAGTGTCCCACATGCAAATTCTCTCCTTGAGATACCGCCTTTCTCAACAGTAATAAGTGACCTTAAAGAGTCTTAATTGTGATCTAATAATTCATAGCAATACAAAACATTTTAAAAAATGCGACAAGTTTCGTAAATGTCAAGTTTATCATAATAGCAATTACTAGAGATGGTATCTTCCCACGTCCAAAAATATTAGTCTTACTTTCTGACAAAACCAGCCAGCTTATGTATACTTTCTCCAATAAAACCTATTGAATCCCTACTTGAGCAGCCGACACAACATGCTCGAGTTTCATCTTGGTGTAAAATATTATTTGCTGTGGTTGGATAACCAATCCTTATTATCAGACTATAAAGCTATATGACGCGTATGTCTATGTAACATTTAGTACCTACGGCTTTAACTACGAGAACCACTAACCACAAGCGACCGTATTTTAGTTGGTCGTTTCAGTCGCTACTTTTTACCACCACGAATATTGTATCACCCCAATATATCTTGCATTATCGTTATTATTATTATTGTACTTGTGTGTGGTCGTCATGGACGACAATCTCCAGAAAACGCAGAAAAAAAGATTTGTCTCTGAAAGTGGCCACTTCAGGCGAGAACAGATCTTGTACTTTTCGCTCAACACTGCCTTTTAAAGAGATCCAGAGTAGACTCCATTGTTACTATAGTCATCGTCCTACATTTATTTTTTTGCCAAGAGAAGAAAGTCACTTTTTTCTCTTTTTCTCTGAACAAGACGATGATAATAATGCTAGTAGTTGTTAGTGATAACAGATCCGAAGAGCATAAGTAAAAAGAGTATAATAAAAATGTTAAGGGAAAGAAGTGGCGATGGCAGTAAAGTAGGTGGTGGTGCATGGTGCAAAAACTTTTGCCTCCGTTGCTGATGTACCGACACTACTTCTGTAAGTATTACCCGTCTACTTAAAGAGAAGAATAGCTGGTGGTTTTTTTCTTCTTCTCTTCTGAGAATAGAGAAAAAAATAACAGCAGCATCCGCGTACAACAGGCTTTTACAATGCATTATATTTTTTATCAAGCAACTTACACAATTCTTTATGTACGTAACTGTCTTCTTTTATAGTAATAGGATGAGATGATGATGATGGTACTTAAAGCTTTAGCTGATCACCCCTCCACAAGACCTGTGTGTGCGGTGTATAAGGTGCCTGTGGTTGTGTGTCGGCTGTATCATAGGTTATCATATCATCATGAGAAGAGCAACGCGGCCAGTAAGTGGCATGACTTTATTTACAAACTTTGAAAAGACTTTTTTACCAAGAATTTCTTTCGCATATTTTGTGCACTCCTCTTCTTCTTCTCGCAGAATTACGATGCAAAGTCATCATTGTGTCCCGAACACGAATATAATATAGTGTGCTCTCTCTCTACCTAACTTCTATCTTTTCGGTCTGTCCCTAGTTACCTGAAGAAAATATTATTGTAGTATCTCATTATATGGAGAAGGAGACCGAGAAAAAGAAAAAAAGTCGATGTACTCATAAATTATACCTGTAACAACTTTGTTGCTGCATCAGCATCTTTATTTTTCTCCACACTTTTAAAAGAAAAAGGAAACATGATAAAATACACGACTGATTACTATTATCATTATTATTACGTAACGCTTGCATCATTATATTCGTTATTCCAAGTTTTACGCTGCTACTGACTACAATTTGACTATCACGTGTGTACATTTCAGCTTGTAAGTTTGTTATGTAACAAGTGTACACTTTTGTGTGCGATATTGATGAAAAGTAAGTATGCACAGAGAGTATCATTTTTACTGCTGAATCATGATCACCATTGTTATCATTTATATCATTTTAGGTGACATTGTCACATGTACAAACTGTGCTGTTGTACATATTTATCGGCTAAATTCATCCAACCAGCATTTCGACTTTTTTATGCTGAAGGAAGAAACTACCCAAGGCCATTTTTAAACTTTGCCTGACATTTTTCTAGTTACATAACCGAATAACCGTATTATTATTGCGTAACAAGAAAAAAGTAGAATTTTTCAAGGATAAGAGCGTTACATTATTTTTTTGGCTATGTAGTAGATATGGACGCTACTTCATTCAGTCTCATTATTTTTACCCGGAAAAGCTATCCCTGTTTCTGTCGAACAGGATGATTGAGTGCCTCAGAGCAATGGTTTTGAAGAAGAAGAAAAGTTATTTTATATTCACGCATACTACTAACGAGTAAAAAGGTGAAATGATATGATAATGAGCACTACCTTATTCTTCAAGAAAGTGATGCTAAATATAGACGTTTTTTGGCGGAAGAGTTATATAGATAACTATTTTATGCAAAATAAGCAAATTGGGAAGTGTATTCCTTTTTGCTGTAGTAATGACCTTAATAGAAAATGGACTTTTAAGTTAGAACATGTTTATGTAACCAAGTTTTACATAGAAATAGAAAATTAGGCAGAGGAACAGGAAATGTGGTATCCTATTTCACGAAAGACGGGATGAGAAAATATATGTTAAAATTATCAAGTGCAACATTACCCAGTATGTTGATGAAAAAAGCCCTATTTGGGATAAACAGGAGGAGAAAGGCTTTTAAGTAGAGTTGTGAAGGATGATATGTAGCAGACACACACAAGAGCTGATTATTAGACGCTCACTCTCGCAATAGCCAATTTGCCAATTAAATTTGATAAAGGGCTCATATTCAGGTTGGAACATGCAGGAGTAGTATAAGTGATTAAATTATCATTATAAGCATATCAGCTTGTTTTTGACAGGAAGACAGGAAAATTGAAATTATGTCTAGCACGCCAAATTTATTAAAGCATCTTGTAAAAACGTTCACAGGACTAAATATTTTTTGCTAATATTCTCCTCAGAGTAGTCAATTGTGGACAAGAAAATTCTATCAAAGTGTCAAAACTTAACGTTTCCGCGAGTTTGTCTTCAGATTCTTGACTTCCCTGTGTAGTGTCTATGGCAAGATTTGGTTACGAGACATCGAAATTGAAAGATTTTCCACACCCGACATTTTCTACCTACATACTTTGACCGACGTCATTTGTTCCTGTAGATTATTTAGTTTTGTTTGGGAATGCAGTCTCCCTTTAAGCTTCTTATTATCAAGATGAGTATGAGTAATAAGGATTTTTTGCGGAAGGAAATTGCATCCATTCTTGGAAAAGGTATGGCGCACCTCTCGCATGAATGTAACTCATTTCATTTGAGGATTACACAACCTCACTTTCCGTCGTTTCGTATTAACCCAAATTTCGTTTCAACTGTCAACCTCAAGCTGAAGCATATTGTAAGCAACATGACAGGCTAAACCCGTAAAAACTTTTGAACGCATTAATTTCACTAGTTTCGCGAAATACTTATCACTCAGTTAATTCTACTACTGTGTCTTTATTATGCTCCTGGTGATAATTTTTATTTCCCTTTAAAACTACAACATATGTGGTCCCATATGTGGCCCCGTTTTTTAATTTATATTAAATGAAGTGGTTATGGTTGTATGGCTGCTTTTTTCTCCGTCATCGCGAAACCATTCAGTGGCACGTTGGAAGAAGAAGCACAATGACAGTAATTTAAGAGCTTTGCAGAAAGAAAATTCTTTCTTCAAGTTTTCTTTCAACTGTCCAGTGACGACTAGTCCCATTATGCTATGTCGTTATGGCAATGGAAGACATACGAAACATGAAAAAAGAAGGGAAAGTGGTCCCAATGTCAAAGGAAATTGATTGAGTATAAAAAGAGTCAGAAAGACTTGGAGAATTTAATGGTACATATACTTACATTACACATATTATATGCATATGCATTTTGTCTTGGTAATGGTGGTTAGTGGCAGTAGTGGGGAGCATATATTAGAAATGAATGCTGTAATAATAATATGATTGTATAATATTCCCGGAATACTATCACGAAATAACAAAAAATACCAAACCTTTTTTTCAGATCAGTTGAACTTACAATGAAAATTTTTGAAATGGTAGCCGATTTAAATATACTAGTTAAATTTACAAGGTGTCTCTATAAATTTGCGTTACTTTGTTTGTTACAAATTACATTATTTTAGGGAATTTCCAGAAAACTTAAACTTCAGCAGTGCACTTTAAATATGTCTTGTGATCTTCAGTCAACTGAGATTCCACCCGGGAAGCTTTCCTTGTGCAAACTATTTGAAGCCCGTCACCATTTCATCTCTCTGGGAGAGAGAGAAGAGGGGATGAAGAGAGTTAGAGGCTGGCGCCGGGTTAATTGCATTAGATCGGATAAATCTCGTGCACTCATTTTTAGTCTAACTTTTTATCCTTTTTTATGGATGACCGAGTCCTATATATCACAGATTAGAACAAGCTTTTGGGACAGATTTTATTGCTACTATACTACTACCGCCACCACTCCATCGCATCCTTTTTAGTTCCTCTACTGAATATAGCTTACTTTTTTAAAGTTTTTCTTTTCCCCTTCTTCCTCCTCCTCTTCTTCCCTTTTTATTCCATATTTCCCATTATATGCTTTATCAATCTCTGTCGTGTTAAGCTGAAACCTTGAAATGCTCACAAAGAAATGATAATAAAAAACTTAAGCTTCTTTTCCAAGTTTTTCCCTATTTAAAAGAAATGAATGTTCTTGATCTCCACCCGCTTTAAAAAATATTTTCCCCTTCTGCCATAACAAAACGCTACTTTTCATAATTAACATCACAACCATAATATATTTTATTGTCATGTTATGTACATACTTTGACGTACATAATAAACCGAAAAAAACTGCTAAATATTTTAAGTGATCAAAAAATCCGGAATTTTTATTTTCAGACGAGTCAGTGAGCCGACGATACAGCATCAGCAGAGCTTTGACACAACAGAAGGCGAAGACTATGAAGGAAGCCGGGAAGTGGAAGGTAACGCCAAACCGAATCATTAATTTTGCTTAACTCTTTCCAAAGCGGAAAGGAAAAAAACGGCGGATGATATTGAAAAAGCGGCATTGCATTTTTGAGGATTAAATTAGTTTTGATACCTAATGTCTTGTGTCCTTCCATC
Source organism: Coecobrya sp. COE2 (assembly GCA_027743765.1). NCBI lineage: Eukaryota > Metazoa > Arthropoda > Collembola > Entomobryomorpha > Entomobryidae > Coecobrya > Coecobrya sp. COE2. Next base: position 41,421 of record JAHZMV010003720.1, read on the forward strand.
TAGTTTCGGTGGGAGTAGTCTGTCTATCTATCTGTCTAATAATAATAAGATGAGGGAGTGGAGGGACACATGCACTTGGCAAGTTTTTAGGGGCTAAGTGAGCACAAATGTCAGGATTATTATTACGGGGAAAATGCTATAAAGCAAAGAGCACAGCAGAAGCAGCCAAAAGGCATTTTCTCGTGTCATTCGGCTACTTGCCAAACCGTTCATCTCTCCCACACAAAAACTATTCTAAAGAGAAAATTGTACAGAGACGGTATAACTTACATGTTTAATAATATCAGTTATTGGTATACAGAGAAAGTTTACGAAGACATAAATACAGATAGTATTCTAATAAGTATGTAGGTATACGGAGTCTAGAGACAGAGTGAGCAAGCCTTTTCGTTTTAGTTGACACAACCAAGAAACGAATGTCTTTCTGCATTTCTTCCTCTTTGTTACTACACATCTTACTTATGGCTCTGTTCCATATAAGCTGGCCTGGATGGCCTTCATGACAAAAGTCACCGTCGTGCATCCTTCTTCTTGTTAAAGTTTACACATGCTGCAAACTGCAAAATGACAAGAGTATTTATTGGTCTCGAATTCAATTAACTGCACTGTGTAGCTGGCGGTGCGTTTTTTCAAGACACCAAAATAGCATCTCGTGGACTCCGCCTATTTGGGAAAACGGAGAGAGAAATGTTTCATGTAAGACAAAAATGTTGACCGTGACAATAGAAGGAAAGTTTCCGGTTGGAAGAGAATGGGAAAAAAGTCTATAGGCATTAAAATATACAGCTAGGAAAACATACGTGTGTTTGCAGAAAGGTTATTGAAATGCTGCATTGATCATTTGTAAATATTTCCTGACTTTATGATAAAGGATGATATTTGAGGTAGCATAATGCGGTTGTTCACTATTCTAGACGATGAAGATGTTGAAGAAGATGACGAAGAAGATGTGGAGTACGATGAGGAAGATGGTCCAGCCAAGGCTGGAGCACGGCCCCGGCGAATGTCAGAAATCAAACCGAGTGTCAAAGTGAAACCGCTCCCAAAGGCTAGCAGCTTCTTTATCTTTTCTCATACAAACAGGTAAAAGTAATTTTTATAAAGTATGCATGCTTGTCTCGTCATAAACGGTGATCATTTGAGAAAATATTTTTCTCTGGATAGTATTCAAAATGTGTGTGAAGATGGCAAAAATGACGTGATTTAATTCGACTTTTTCCCAGGTTTCGTGTCTTTTGCTATTGGTTTGTGAACCACAGCATGTTTGGAAATGTAATTCTTGTTTGCATTCTCATATCATCGGCCATGTTAGCTTGTGAGGATCCATTGTACGAGCGATCAGAGAGAAATATGGTAAGTTTCCAGTTTCAGAAAATAACATCATTCTCCTCCTCCCTCTCCCACTCTCTCGTGACGTACTTATTGTTTACTAATAAAATTATTCAAATAAGTGCTGACGCTACTGCTCCTCTTCACAAAAGGCTGACATTTTACGACAACCACACACACAACCACGTTTTCTTGCAACAAACAAGGAAACACTTTTGTTGTTGTCAGCCTCCTTTAAATGAACCACTATACTAAACTAATGATGATCCATAAGAAAACATTATACCTATATCAATCACTACCAAGAACGCGATCGATCAATATTTATCATCATTACCGTAATGATTATAATTTTACTACGTTGTCTCTTTGCATGTGTGTCTGTGTCCGTAGATTTTAAACAAGTTTGACTACTTCTTCACGACCGTGTTCACAATCGAGATATGCTTGAAGATGGTCTCCTTTGGCTTTGTCCTCCACGAAGGCGCCTTTTGCCGTTCTGCCTTCAACTTGCTGGATCTCCTTGTCGTCTGCGTTTCTCTCGTTTCCTTCGGATGGAGGTGAGGCTATCATTATTATATATATTATTGTCCACACTGAGATATCAATATCCCTTTTTCAGAGACAAACATTATCATCATCTTCTTCCCTTTGATATTTTATCCGTGGTGATATGCAAAATTTCACTCGACTAATGATCACAATTGTCCTCTCTTCGAGAATGGCGTATATAATAATGAAATGAGGAGGAAAGTAAACAGATGAAAATGATTTTCATCCGATACCCTCCTTCCCTCCGTAATAATATCGCATTCGTTACAACTGCAAACCGTATCTACATTACGTACATTATATGCTCATTAGCCAAATCAAGCATAATACTTAGAGAATAATAATAACAGCAATAAAACTCGGATAGCGATGGCGTTTCTACGAAACACTTTACTCATATTATCCTTTTGTGTAGTAATAATAACAACAACAGTTTTAAACAAGCCAGCAGCTAACGCCAAAACTATTACGCAGTTAAAATTTACCTCTAATCGCATTCATTCATCCGTACGGGCTTTATAACAAAAAAAAAAGGAAGTTGGAGGACGACAATCTATCCTGAGAGGTGAAAGTAGGTATACAGGAAATTCCCCAGCACTACGCCTTCCCCATGGTTAACGCAACAGATAAAAAATGCTGAAATAATACAATTGCTATATTGCTCTATATTTGCTTATGCCCACTACTATATAGTTTGCTTTTCTAATTTCATGGAAATATATGCGTTAACTAAATATCTTCTATTTACTAACAAGAAAAATGCGTGCTTATAAAATAACCATAGTAAAGAATATATTGTGACAATTATCACAGTTGTGTCCAATGACTACAGCTATACCTAATTTGGTCAGTGGAGACGAAACAGGAAACTGACCTTAATTATATAACATAATAACAATGTGGTGTATAATTTGAAATGATAGTTGACAAGTGCTCTCTCCTCTCTCTATAGTCTTTTAGTATTTAATAATAATACTGGAAATGAATTTCGGAATTTTGGACGTTTCAGAAGTTTCATAAAGCTTCTGTGTGAGTCGATTCTAGGCGGAGTGTTAAGAAAGGATTCCAACTTTTGCATTACCACTATCTCCAAACCCCAAACTCATGATTTGTAAGAAGACTTAAAATTTCTTGAAAAAATATTAAGAAACATACATAAAATACAAAAAAATATATAATAATATTTAATAATCACTTTTTATGTGCATCTGTGCCTTTTTTATAAAAAAAGAGTTTTATTTCTTTACAAATTTATTATTTTCTTCTTCACACTTTCTTTCTTTATTTTTATATATTCGTTTACCTGTTACCTGTGTTATAATTATTATTAAATATTATATAGACACTACACGTATTTATTATTCTCTATAAAAAATTATCACGTTGCACAGCATTTAAAAAAAGAATATCTATGTTTTTATTCACTCACAATCACCCACCCACTTCAACACCATATCACCAATCACCACTTTTTGCAAAACCACTTAAATGATCAAAAAAATTAAAGTAAAATTTCACCAACCACCATCACCGTCGTTGTAATTATCACCGCCACCATCACCACACACGAAATAACTTATATAGCTTATATTATTATGGTACTGCAGTTCACCTGTCGCCTGTGACTTCAGCCCTAATTAGGTAACTAAATATGGTATACTATCTCTTCACTTGTTTAAATTCACCTGTCACTTCACTCTAAATAATCACTGTGGTCACCACACACCCACCCCCTCTTTCTCTCTTTAAAGCCCAGTTTATATAATGGTGTGCGTTGTGTCAGCTACTACGGACGAAATACTTTTAGAAATTAAGCAAAGCTAGTTTGCGTTTAACCTGTGCGTAATGAATGAATGGTGTTTCAAAATAATAATAATAATAATAATGTTCACGTAAGTAAGTTGGTCGCATATTGTTTAATCCCCGATAGATAACTACGTTTTATTTATTTATTGTGTTTTCAAAATATAGCCTATAGTCTCATCATGTTTAATAAGATATTAGTTTTTATTTAGAAAATACGTAGCCGGGTAAGATAATTAGTTCTCTAGAATCTCACATAAATAGTAGTAAAACTATCAGAGAGCGTGCGTGTATTTTTTCCAATGGAATTTTTACTGTAAAAAATGCTCTGCTCTGGCTTTCAAAAACCGTAGATATCGATTTGATTAGAGACCTGCATTTATTTTCATTTCAATATTAGATTCCCTGTAGAATTCGCCATTCATACAATTCATACATTTAAGTACGTATGTTATAGTGTTGAGTACTTAGTATTTTTAATTAATACCTATACTACTACATAATTTTTTTACTATTGGCCAATAATGTAATGAAAAACTAAAAAAAAACGAACGTTTTCCCTAATGCAGCTAATTAACCAGTATGCGTATATGCCTATCCCTACTTACAAAAAAGATCAATCCAATAATATTTCACAATTCGTGCAATAGAGATGAAAGTCGCATTAATTAGTGATCCTGTCTATTATAAGGTTAGTCATGTGTGCCTGTGAAAGTTTTCATTATATGTGCGTGTGCGTTATGTAACGATCAATGTGATAAGTAAAATGGCAATTCTCTCTATCGCCTGTCAAGCATTAATTGTCCAACTATCATTAAATATTCGGTAGTTATTCGTATTACATTTGTATCTCTTTCTCTCTCTGCTGCCAATCTGATTGCAAATTAAGCCAAGTAAAAAATATAATGTGTGCATTATACAAACCTGATATTTCTAAACGTTGTTCTTGCTGTTATGAATATTATTGCCGTTAGATATTAGTATCAGTCCGTATCTAATGAATGTGTTTTTATAAGGTAGAAACAAATAATATATAACCGTGTGTGTTTTCTCACGTAAAACTCTATATCAATTAATTTTGAAATATCTAATGAAATGATTGGAATGTATAGTGAATAATTCACTTATTGTCGTCACGCGCATATATAATATATATAAAAATTGTCGTTTAGATCACCAACGTTCTCTAGTTATTTTGTAAATCAGTAACATTTTATTAATTGTCTTTGCCATTTTTTCTTTCATTTTCCTTCCAGCTCTGGGACGATTTCTGTTGTTAAAATCCTCCGAGTTTTGAGAGTGCTAAGGCCGCTTAGAGCAATTAATCGAGCAAAGGGACTGAAGGTAGGGTTTAAAACAATAATTAAAAATGGATATGATAAAACATGGTACTGATCTTAATAACTTTGTTAAATACAATGGTTCATATTGTTTTTGCAGCACGTGGTCCAATGTATGATCGTCGCAGTGAAAACTATCGGGAATATTGTTTTGGTGACGTGTTTGCTTCAATTTATGTTTGCCGTGATAGGCGTGCAACTTTTTAAGGTGAGTATAATCCCCCATTAATATTATCTCAACGCTCCACTGCGACTGGAGCATTTCTTCACTTGAATGATAATGAAGCGGTAGTACGGGTGCCGTTAATCAGGTTTATTTCTCATGACTAAACCGTATAATCGCCAATTTTTTTTCAGGGGAAACTTTTCTCTTGCAATGATACTTCCAAAATAACAGAGGATAGGTGCAGGTAAGCTAATTATAAATTTAGTACCTAATTTCATCTGTCATGCTTCAATTATTTCCAATGCAAGGCAGTGAACAAATGGTTCAGGAATATCTAATGATATGGCTATGTATACTTACATGCTCAATTTTTAATTGTTGTTTGCAGGGGAGAGTATATCTATTATGACGATAACGACATCTCAAAACCGGTCGTTGAGCAACGGGAATGGAGAAACAGCGATTTTAATTTTGACGACGTTGGCAAAGCAATGCTGACTCTTTTCGCCGTCTCCACCTTTGAAGGATGGCCTCAGTAAGTCAGAGAAAAATTAACACTTTTGCTTAACTGCACTTAACTACACAGTAAATTATGTTAGAAAGAGAAAAGTAGAAAATCTCCGGAAGAAAATCAAATCATTGTCGCTTTCTCGCTCGTTCTCTCTCTGCTTATTGCTTTTCCCCTGTGCATTTACTTACGCCCACTCTTATCTCTCCCTTTCTGAAAATGCTTAATTGAATAAGTTTTCAAGTTTCTTTATAAATAGGTACTTTTTTAGGCTGTTGCCCCATATCTCATGTCTGTTCAACTGGCACAGATTAGATTCCCATTTTCCCAACTTTATTCTTCTTCCTCCTCCTCTCTGCATCATTCTCATCACTGTCATCGCGATAGATAAAGCAAACAAAATAATATGTAATCAAACACATTCATTATACACATACTAAGAAGTATTTATATAATAGCTTATGTAATAATATCTTCTCTTTGTTATTATTATTATTATTATCATTATTATTATTATCGTCCATTCTACTAATTCCTTGTGGCATGAAAAGGGACTTGGGTACTTGTTCTCTACTTCTTCTTATTCTGCTTCCCATTCAATTTCTCCTTCTCAAGGAAGCCAAGCTCAGGCTACATGCCAAAAATGATAATAGGAAAAATGCTAACGACCTGATCATGGTTGACTTATTTCATTGTTGCTTACATTATCAAGAGTCCGCATACTACGTACACACAGTGACGTTACGGGTATTAGTAGCACTTTCACTTTTTAAACTTTTTTACTGCGATTATTATTACTACTATTTCGTAGAGAGAAAGTAACTATGCTCATGTATGGTTACTAAAAGTGATCACTGGGCTCGTTGTACATTGGAAAGATGAGTTGAAAATGGGCAAAGAAAAGTGTGTTGGAATCACTTGTATTGCTGGACTTGATTGCGATGCGACTATTGCACGATTTTCTAGTGGCATTTCTTTTCTGCTAAACTGAACCCAAGAAAAGATTTCTGCAAATCGTTTCAGATTTGTAGAAACGACAAGAGTAGAAGAATAGGAGTGAAGCCAAAAGAGAGAAAAGTGGTGCACAGTTTGTACATTTGCTTGTTTTGCATGATGGCATCATGGCATGTAGTAGAGGCTTAGTGGAAGAAAATAGTCTACAAAACTCTGCTAGTTTACTTTTCCAGCTTACATTATCCCATTTGCAATTTCACAATGAGCCACCGCCACCACTAACGCAGAAGAAAGAAAAATACTCTGGAACAAGTTCCAGTTTTGTATCCAGCCGCAGCAGCAGCGAAATGCAAAGTTTTCTCTGTAAATCTCTCTTTGTCTCTCGGTGTCTCTGGGAAAGTGTATATTTATCAAATAATCTCTGACGATATATAAATATATGAAAGGAGACACGGATGAGAGCATCATAATGGCACTATTATGCACAATAAATGAAGTGAAAGTAAATGACTGCGGAGGAGAACAAGATGAGAAGGAGGAGAAGAAGGAAGGGAATGCGACGTGCGAAAAGTTGCTGAAATGCATGGTGGTGGTGGGTGGGAGTGAATCAAGAATCAAAACACTTTCTTTCCCAATATGTAAATGTGTAAGGTGCAGTATATGCACCGGCAGGATTATGTTTGGGCTAGAAACAGGATTTTTGGTGTATTTAGTAAAGTGGAAGGTAATTAATTTTATGAAAAGTGAACAATCGAGAAATCGTGTAGTTGGGAATTACAATAGATACAACTCATTAACAAAAGTAGTAGTTAATTCAGATGAAGCGATATTATTGTTTTCAAGCTTTTATGTGGATTTTATTAATGTTTAAGGTTTAGTATATATATGAGTACAAAAATTGTAAGAAGAATAAAGAACAAGAACAGTTTAAAACTACAGCATGTAGTGAGAACGGAATTTTCGTTTCGTTCTTGCAAGTTTGCCGCTAGAGATATTTTGTTACAGATCAAGGTCAAGTTGGTAAATGACAGAGCACCTGGCTAGCTGGTCAATTTTTGGCGTGTTAGCAAAGCCTTTCAAGCTGAGTTTCCTTAGCTATGCAAAGAAAATATAAATTAGACGTACATATCATAAGAATATTAAATAAATACTCATTGTAATTGATTTCAGTAATTGGTTGTATAAATACATGAGCCAACTTATGTAATTGATGCATTCAGGAAAATCTATTGCACTTTAAGCATATTAATTTTACATTAATCGCGAAACCTTGTTACTGATATATACATGTAAACTGCAAATGCTCATCTGAGACAAAAACTCATGCTTATTACCTTACGTCAAGATAAATAGATAAATCTTTTTATAGTTTCAACAGACTCTTACATTAAATACTGTTGCGATTACAATTTGTGTTTTACGTTAAATAAATAACATTTATTAATCATGCCAGAGTTTTCACTGCTTTCCTTTCCAAAGTTTCTCTACCTCTCTCCACACTCGCATTGATTTCGCAACGGAAACGCAAGAAAAGTAGAGTGAGTGACGCTGATGCTAGAGAAAATAATATACAACGGAATAAAATGCTTTGTCCGTCTGTGCAAGTAGATTTTGTTGCGAATGTTGGGCAAAAAGCCAAAAAAATATTATGACAACAACCATCATCATTCCCGGTGTATAGAAATGGCATAAGCAAACAGAGCAAAAATAATCACATTGCAATAAAAAATATATGAACAAGAAAAGATGAGGGAAAGTACACAGACAGACGGATAGATAGTTTTGCAGAGAGAAAGAGAACCACAGCAGAGCAGCAGCAGCAAAGCAATTCTTCATTTTATTCTACTACAAACGCTGCTGCTGCTGTGGAAAGGAAATTAGATGATTTTCAGGGACCTTGGAACAACTACAGAGAGCAGTCAGTTTGTACATATTTGTAGCTTCTACAAATTGGCTAAGAACATGTTTCTTACTTCTTACATAATACCGTGGGAACTACACATGTATATCTCGCTATAGAGTGGATATTTGCAAGGACGGAAAAGTTTGTTTTTTTCTCTTCTTCCTCAGCTTTACTTTTGATTTATACATTTTAAGACAACAGGGAACATGACTACTGGTGCTGCCGGGGCCTGTGCCTTATCTAATACCCATCATCTCCATATATGTATATACACTGTCTACATGCATGGTTTCACATCGCTTCCTCCCATTTTGCTTTCACTGCTGCTGCTGCTGCTGCTAGCTATAAAGTAAAGTTTTTGTTTGAGGGCTACTTTCTCTTTTCTAACTTTCTTCTTTTGTCTTTCTCTCCCTTTCCCTAGAATGTTGTACAAATCAATTGACTCTCACGGCGAAGACTTTGGCCCCATTCACAATCACCGTCCCTTTGTTGCCGTCTACTACATCATCTACATCATTATCATCGCCTTCTTCATGGTCAACATCTTTGTGGGCTTTGTTATCGTCACCTTTCAAAACGAGGGAGAGCAGGAGTACAAGAACTGTGAGCTTGATAAGAATCAGGTAAATCCACAGACACACACATTCACGCGAGCAAATTTTACTTTCTTCCTTTCTTCCACCGCGTCTCAATTGCATAATAACTAATTAAGTGAGGCTTTTCAGATCATCGTCGTCGTCAAGAGAAAGTTTTTACGTGAGTTTGGAGGTACATATATGAGAAAAGGAGATGATTTATAATGTGCAGTTAATCTACTCGATAAAAGCATACATGCGTGTTCTGGAAAATGGTAGGGTTACAAGCAACCAAAATCTAAAATGAAAGGGAAGTGGGGCTTTATCAAGTTATAAATATCTTCAGGGTCATTCTATAACCGGAAACAAACTTTGTAAACTTTTCATTGAATTTAAGTGAAATGCCCGGAAAATGTTGTAAGGAGGAAAAGCCACGTTATGAAAGATTTTCCATGCTAATATGTGCAACTTGCAGTAGTATTAGTGGTGATGCTGGTTATGCAATATGACACTGCGTCAATATGCAGTTGTGGAAATGGGATAAAGTGGTTGTGTTGCAGAGAGGAAGATTTACTGACATATTTATGCATTTTTGTGCACTTACAATTTAATCGTCATTATTGTTTTACTTAACACTTTTATTCGTATTATGCTGAAAATCTCAAGGGCATTATCTTGTAAAGCGTTTATTTTAACCGATTTTTAAACTTTTGATTAGAATTATTTTGGTGACGCCTGGAACGTGTTTGACTTTATCATTGTGCTGGGGAGCTTTATCGATATTGTCTATTCGGAAGTTAATGTAAATCCTTAAAAATAATATATAAATCCATCATATAATATCTCAAAGAAGCAGAATATTATTTTGAAAAATATGCTATCTGGTTCACTTGACAAAATAACAGACTTCCGGACCGAGTCTTTCCATTTCCATCAACTTCTTCCGTTTATTTCGTGTCATGCGTCTTGTCAAGCTGCTCAGCAAAGGGGAGGGAATCAGAACGCTTCTCTGGACTTTTATTAAATCCTTCCAGGCGTTGCCATACGTCGCTCTCCTCATCGTCATGCTTTTCTTCATTTTCGCCGTTATTGGAATGCAGGTTAGATTCTCGCCGTGTTTGCACATACAAAAAAAACTGCAATCTTCAAGCCACACACATACTTTCTTTCTGTGTATTTTTTGAGAGAAGAGGAGTGTTGTTAATGGTAAAAAAAGGAATTTTTGGAATGTTTTAGCTAAAGTGTAAAACTCTTGTGTTCCTGGCAGGTCTTTGGTAAAATAGCCCTCAACTCCGACACCGAGATTAATAGGAACAACAATTTCCAAACTTTCCCTCAAGCTGTGCTCGTTTTGTTCCGATCTGCAACAGGTAAAAAAAGAAGACGAAAAAAGTGTTGAAATAAATGGCACATTGCATGCCCACACACATTAAACTTATTTATATCCATCTTACCGCACCTCGGTGGCGGTGTCGGTGTCTGAACTGGCATCCGATTTGAGAGTGTTTTTTCCTCATTCTTTAATTGTCCTTTTTGTAGGCGAGGCATGGCAAGAAATTATGCTGGCTTGCTCAAATAAAGCGGACGTGAAATGTGCCGCAGCGGATTTGGAGCCAGAGCCGGATGGCAACGCTACAAATACAAAAGCGTCGGATACTTGTGGCTCCGACTTTGCCTTTCCATTTTTTATTGCGTTTTACTTTCTCTGCTCATTCCTGGTAGACATTTTTAACCATTTTACCAGAATCAGCATTTATAAAGGGTTTGGTTCATTTGCAATTTGTTTGTGCCCTTTAGATTATCAACTTATTTGTCGCTGTAATTATGGACAACTTTGATTATCTAACAAGAGATTGGTCCATTCTTGGACCGCATCATCTAGATGAGTTTGTCCGACTTTGGTCGGAATACGATCCGGATGCGAAAGGTCGTATTAAGCATTTGGATGTTGTCACATTGCTCAGAAAGATATCACCTCCTTTGGGATTCGGCAAATTGTGTCCTCACAGGGTCGCCTGCAAGGTAATTGTAGTAATAATATTGAAGGGAGAATAGAAAGAAAATATATCGGTAGTATATTTCTACGTTCTGGTACGCTGTACTGATTCTTTCGCATTAATTACCGTCATAAAACGTGCACAGAGGCTGGTTTCGATGAACATGCCATTGAACAGTGATGGAACGGTCATGTTCAACGCCACGTTATTTGCGGTAGTGAGAACCTCGTTGAGAATAAAAACAGAGGGGAACATTGATGAAGCGAACACGGAGCTGAGAGCAGTGATCAAGAAGATTTGGAAACGAACCAGTCCAAAACTTTTGGATCAAGTCGTCCCTCCACCTGGTGGTATGTTAACTTATCAAAATGAACAGAGAAATGCTTTCACTGCTGCTTTTCATGCGGCAAAAATCTTTGTTGGTGTTTTCTTGTCGCTTTTCTCCATGAAATTGTACAAACTTTGCGTTTTATCCTTTTCTATTTCAACAGTGGACGATGAGGTGACTGTGGGCAAGTTTTATGCTACTTTCCTCATTCAAGATTACTTCCGGAGATTTAAAAAGAGAAAAGCGGAACTGAACAAAACTAGTGGTGGGGGCGGTGGCGGTGACAAGGAGACACAAAACGCTGTTACGCTTCAGGTAGGAATTATTATTGTGATGGTCATCGCAACTTTTGCTCTAAAGCACTTAATCATTGTATATAATTTGCTATTATAATCTATATAGGCTGGCCTTCGCACGCTTCATGATGCTGGCCCAGAACTGAAGCGTGCAGTCTCTGGGGATTTGGAAGAGTTGATAAACAATGACCCAGAACCGATGCATAGGGTAAGTTAATAATTAACAATTTATTGAAATATTAATAGAAACATTGAATTGTGTAATGAACCAAATGATGCTATGATCATTTGTAAAATACAGAGGAACCACTCACTGTTCGGCACAATGTGGTCTTCAATACGAAGAAAACATGGACAGTTAACGCGGGCTAAAAGTGTTCAAGAAAACTCAAACGTAATTTTTAAACTTTATTTTACCTGAACCGATAATGATGTTCCCGTGTGTACTTGCATGAAAATACATATTCATATTAAATGATCCATCTTCTCTTTAATATTTTGTAGACTCCTTCAATATTTGAAATTGCCAACCATATAGGCCCTTCAGCGAAATTAACAGCGTCAATAATGAATGAACGGTATATGAATGCAATTTTAAGCACATTTTTACAATCTTTATCAAATCCGAGTAACATACCGTTTAAATTATATATCTTGGTTATTTTTCAGGGCGTCAAGAAATGAAGATGGGGATGATATTCCATTGCGGCCGCTTCGAGTTCCTTCGTTACCTCAAGTGTCTTATCTTGAGAGCTCTTCTGTGCCTACACATTCCTTGTCAGAGTATGCTAACCGCTTTCTTTCTTACATAATTCCTATTTGAAAATCATGGCATCGTAAATGTCTAATAAGTGTTCAACGTGTCTCTCTCTACATTTCATGTCATGTTGCAATGTAGTAGTGATTGTTATTTTGTACGTTTCGTTCAATTGACTTTATGTTTACTCTCATCTCAAGAATGAATCACTTTGTAGGAAAGAAAATTAATTTGAATTATAGAATTGTCAGGAAATTACAGGGTAGATTTTCATATAAGTTTAATGGATCAATTAGTGTGTTTTATTATTATTGTCATTTTTATGTTGTTCCGTTTTATTACTGTTGGGATAGGAGAAAGCCTGTTCCTCCCGTCCTTTCCCGTGGTATAGCTCCTGGTAAGAATATTACGCGAGATTAGATATAAAAATTGATTTGCAAGTTGGTTGCACGAGCAGCAAATACTGCAGAGAGGTTTCTGTTTTCCAGTGTGAGTAGTGTTGGATAATTTGCATAGTTTTAATCATGAAAAACATTAAACACTAGTTATCTATTATTACTACTACTTGTAACTGTGTGGCGTTTATGTGCGTATTTTGTGTGTCCCTGTTCACCTGCTAATATTTTGCGTGTTTGTTTGTGTGTATGTTTGTGTGATGTGACGTGTGTATACCTTATTCTTCTTCTTCTTCTATTCTCTATCAGCTCAAATCTTGGTGTGGATTGTTACCTTTGGCGTCCATTTTTAGGCGCCCCACCACTAACAATAGCGGAAGGGCTTCACTCAGCTAACGTGCAAGCTCTCGCTCTTGCCGGTCTAACGAACGTGTTTGGTCTTGGAATTGGAACGGCTTCGGTTGTGGGAGCGCGCCCCACAATTAAGCAACTAACTTTTCCTAATAATATTGGTCAGTCCGCTAGTGCAGATGAACTGACTCCAAAGAGAGGTTTGGTAACCAGATACTAAACACAGTTAAAAAACAAACGCAGCGTACGACAGCACACAAGTCTTTTCTCTTTCTCTCTATCTATCTTTCTCTCTTTCGCTTCCTGTCTAGTAGCTTACTGCTAACTTAATTTTGCTTTGTCAAATTCAAGCATTTTTGCGCAGTATTTTTTGAACGTTGAAATATGTTAGGAAAAATAGTGTATATTTTTTATACCGACCGTGTATAATTTCTACAGAACACCACTGGCTACTGACATTATCTATTTTTCTGAAAATTACAATAAGTTTAAAAATCCAATCCAATGACAACTCTGTTTTGTCTACGTATTCGTTTGTAATAAATGGTTTGACTTGACCAATGACTAAGCCATTTTTAAAACTTGTATGCGTTTGAATTTGTTTGTGTTATCTGTTTGTCTGTTTTCAACTATCTTTCTCTTTTGCACTTTCACTTTGACTCTTCCTCTCTCTCTTTCTCTCTCTCTCTCTCTCTCTCTTGTGACATTCTTTTTCTACAGAAATGTTCGGGACAACTCTTACGCATGTGTGTGTTGTTAATCTATAAGATATTCTTGATTTTGCTGCTGCTTTCCCGTAGCTTTCCCAAACGAAATGATAACAATTATACTGAGCCATTTATTTTTCAACAGTATTTCTAATTGTTATGAAACCCTGGTTTTCCAGTTTACGAAAAGACCGTGTTCAATAACGGAGGATTATTAGGCGACGATGTGGGTAAAGGACTGAAAGCTCCTGACAGCAGGACTCTTTCCCTTCCGGGTGTTGTGGGTTCAGCAGAAAGCCTCGTACTTCGGGTATTTAAGAAAAAATACTATTTCAGAGATAGTTTGTTGGTATGTTCTAAGGTAATTGTACTTCATAATTTGAATGTGTCCACAGGTGCTAACACAACAAGGCTTAGGGAAATACTGCAATGACCCCGATTTTGTCAAGTACACGTCAAAAGAGATGCAAGAGGCTTTGGAGATGACTGAGGAAGAAATGGACCGGGCTGCTCATCGGATTCTCATGCAAGAGAGTGTAGAAGGGGTTCGCATCCTCTCCTTTGCCGATCTACAAAAGGCTCTGGAGGAAGACTCTGGAGTGGTTGAGGAACATTTCGAACCAATCGAATTTGAAAATCCGCAGACGGATGATGATGAAGTAGCAGAGAAGGAGATACAAGAGGAGCAGAGGGAACAGGACGGAAACGAAGAGGAAGAAGAATATTATGAAGATGAGGTGCAAGACAGCAGAGAAATGGAAGATGACGTTGTAGAGGAAGAAGGTGAAGAACCGGAAGAAGAAGAAGAAGAGGAAGAAGAAGAACAGGTAGATAATGACATTGACGCATTGCCGTGAGAAAAATAAAACCTTCATGGGATTTCTTTTCTCTCCCTCTCTCTCCACTAAAGAATTTATAAAAAATTAAGATGAAACGTAATTGTGTAATGATAAGATGATACAAAAAAGTTTTTCATTGCAATTAATTACTATAATTTATTCATGCAAAAATAGTTTTATTTCTCTGCAAGTGCTACCACAACTTCAATTATTACTGTTTTCCATAAACTAAGATTTTTTGTAATTGTTTGTAATAAAAAAAGGCAACATGGTTTTTTAATGTGCATAATTTGTATCACACACTACTATACTGTAAGTAATACTGTAATAAACTGTTGTAATTGTTCTTCTCTGCTGACTGGTGCTGCTTGGGTGGTGGTGGTGACTTAACATGATGATAAATGTGATAAGTGTGGTGGTGGTGAAGAGGTGGTATTTGTTAATGTGGTACACGTGAACACTAATTGTAAGGACGTAAACTTGTAAATATTATTGTCATAATATGTTGGCATTTTTTATTTACTAGAAAGTCTTCATAGACGTCAACTTTCTCTATCTATCTATGTCACTACATTTCTCCCTGAAACTTTTTCTCAAATATTTATACACACGCAATTTAGTCTGTGGGTAAGCATAAAATTTGCATTTTGCCATGATGAATAGCCCTAGCACAAGTAATGGTTCTAGGTAAAATTAGTCTCTTCCAAAAAACTTTACTGCTAAATAAGAACTTGAATTTGATCTAGTCCAAGAAACGTTGGAGCTATACACAACAAGTTATGAAATTTTACTTAAAAATGTGATCATCATTCAATAACATTATTTAGCGGACAGAGAGGTAAATAAATATAGTTAGTTGGCACACCGCGTGCCATCATAATCAAGTCGGAGGATAGCAAACATTTTCTCCTTTTTATTGAAAATTTGCATAGAAAAGTTTTACTTTAATAACTGCTCTGCATAATCAAATGTTAAATACTTTTTGTTTAGTTTTGTCTCTTGACTGTAATGATTTCATATGGCAATCTTCAAGATTTATTAGCTGTTAATTATTACACTTTAGGTTACATACATGCTTTTTTCCTTTCTCGTCACTTCAGAAAAGTAGCTATTTTTATTTGTAGAAAAATACGAATGTTGAGCAGTGTTGTCTTGTCATGACTATTTATGATGAGGTTTAAGCTAATTAAGAATAAATATAACATTTGTGGAGGTGGTCAGCGTCAAATTGAAATATGTTGCAGTGTGCAAACTACAAAAATAAATCTTTTCAATTAACTTGGTATCTCCTATCTGTAAAATGTGATCGCCTTTTTCCACAAGGAAAAAAGGTATTGCTGAGCTTTATTCCGGATATTGGAGATGTCGGAGAATCTGATGATGAACTATATTTATCTTGTGACGGAATGCCGTTTATACAGGTGGTAACAATTCATTATGGAGTACTATATATAACACGTAGGTATAAATAAAACTGCTACAACAATTCAGCTCACTCACCAACCACCATACCGAAAAATGTATGTATGAAATATATGAAACTATGTATTACTGTATATTAGATTATATTGGATAAGATGGAAACAATTTTTTGTGAGATTCTTCAATTTGTAAGGTAGGTAGTCACAGACAACCCATCATCCTCATAATTTCATAATTCTGATAAATAATCATCATATTTAAAGTGCAGCATAATATATACTCACAGAAAAATATTTCTCGGAAATAATAAATTTTTCAGCCATGTCTTTCCTTCCTTTTTCAAAAATGTTACTTGTAAGCATTTTTAGGAAAATCATATAAGTATGTAGTTTAATTGCACATACTAAATGATGTCATAATCATAATTATAACCGCCAGTAAAAGTTTCCTTTTCTTATGGCGGTCCTCCTCCTGACATTGCAAAAGAATTAATAATTTATTACAATATTCTGTCTTAAATTTACACAACATTTTGCGTGACATTCAAACAAAAATTATCGTCACGTTGTTCAACGTAACATTCTTTTGCCAGGATACTGAATTACAGACCAGCAAATTTGGAAAGTCTCAGGTTCCATTTTGTTCCTTGGACAATGTATGTAGCAATTCTGCAAAAAAAATCCGTAACGGTAAAATTAACCGGTACATATTCTTTCACATTTTTCGCTCTGCATTCTCTCTACAATAATTTTACTGTATGGCAATGTTAGTAACTATCTAACTGCATTTTAATGATGATGTGTAAATACTGACCTGTCTACTTGGACTTCAACAAACGGGATTGTTTTCTGATTCTAAAGTAAAATATAAGTACCTACATACATTTCACTGAGGCATTTTTTCAATTCGCATTTCACGGTGAATTCATGTGTCAGCAAGTCAATTAAGGAAATTATGTGCAAAAAGTACTTAAAATATTTGCCATAAACCCAACTGGGTGTATGTGTATTTTGAATGCATATTACCGCAAGTTATAAGAACGAAAGATTTAATGATAGAAATAGTTATGTAGGTAATACTAAATATGGAGCATATATTACACAATGCATTGACAAATTGACATTTTACTCAAGCTAATTGTTAGTTAGTTAATAAAAATGGAGGAACAGGCCATGTGTCCTATATAAAAATATATGTGTAAACTGCTCAATGAGTTAATTTTTTTAAACCGTATAGTAAAAGTACTCAACATTAAATAATGTTCATAATTTGATGATTAGTGGTGAGAAAAATGTTGAAGAATGCACAAACAGGAAAGTACTTGTTCTTCTTGTAAAACCATACATTACTTCACTCACCACCACCACTACAAAATTAATTTATTAAATTTAACTATACGAAATCAACTCCAGATATGAAAAGCGTCACAAAACGTAATCTTGATACCTCTTTCTGCTCTATACTTATATACTTTTTAAAACATTTAAAAAAATTAACGATGCTACTCTTCAATAACGAATAATTGTAATAATAGCTAATAATCGTAAGTAATTTATAATGAAAACTTGTGCCTCCAAAGAACATTTTCAAAATACTATATAAATATAAACGCTTGAAATGCCAAACATCTCCCAACCAAAATAAAACGACTGTTTGTATGTAAAAAAAATCCTCCCTCTTTTTCACCAAAATATAAATTATATAAAATTTAGACAACATTTATTTACCAATTATATTACTAATTGTAGATAGTATAGTTGGTTGTGTATTAGAATTTATATTTACAAAACGGTGCAGTTTTTATTCTTAAACTCCACTACTGCTACAAAATAAATGGTATGACGACAATGAGGATAACGATATATTAAATTTTTTTAATAGATTTAAGATAACAAGTTTAAAAAAAATTATATACTGCGTCTTGTTCTTCTCTCGGGTTCTCTGTTTTTGGGATCAGTATACATATTCTACTAAATATTCTCTACATAAAGAATACTACATTTTTACAAAGTGATTCTTATATAATTATTTGTACATGATGACCGGATACCTGTTGTTAATTATTAAATAAATGTAACTGTAATAGGCAGTTATAATAGCCATAGCTGTTATATTATGTAGACTATAAATGTAATAGAAAAAGAAAGTTTCATCAATAAAACAACACAAATCTTTCGTCGAATGAAAAATTATCAAGCAACTTCATCTTGCAATTATTCTTTCTATTCCATTTTGTCCATTGCAATTTTTCTCCACAGAACAGGTCAATGATGATATTAATGATAATGATAATTACCTCAAGACCTTGTATCACATTACAACAACAGTTACAGTTGAATAGAATCTTGGAAACAAATGCATTGATGAATGGAAATAGCAAAAATGTAAAAATTAATTAGGATCACATTGTGTATTCGTTTTACATTTATTAATGTTATCAATGTATAACATGAAAGAAGAAAGTGATCTGGAAAATTAGTTTTTTCATATTAAAAAAAAGATTTTTTTGGGATAAATGATATAATTACAAGAATACTGGGGCACCCAGCGTCAATTTATGCCTAAGGTTTGGGAACGGTCGGTCTGTGAAAAACATGAAAAGTCTCCTGTGGAAAAGGTAATTTCTTAATATTTACTGCGTGTGAAATTGATAATCGGAGTCTATTCCCTTTCGTATGTTGCTCCGTCTTTCACCAGAGATAATGATGCTCACTCCATTTTCCGACTCGCTATTTATATCAATTTCGATGACCTAATTTCCGTGAACTTTGGACTACTGAACTACTGAACTTTGGCATATTCAAACCAAAAATGTGAAATTATAAATTTCAATAATTTTCACCGGAAGATAGCGGTAATTTTGGGTAGCTTTTTAACTGTTTTTATTTTTGCATAAGGCATGATTGGGGAATGACATTAAGTATCTAATTGCTTGTAAAAAATGAAATAAAATTTTTAAAATTGTAATAGCTACTAATGAATTTCAGCGTTCAAAAAACGTCGAAATCACAACTTACACACACTTTTATGAAACAAGGTAAACAGAATTAGAATCGCCACATTCTAATTAGTAAATTGGAGAATGGAAATGTGGATAAACCATCACTGGAAATTTTAATCAGTAAATGAAGTTTTGAGCGAGTTAGTGAGCGATGATGAGAAGAGTAAACATATTGTGGTGGGTTTCTACTATTATACCATTCGTAAAGATCCACCCACAGCATCTTGAACCCTCAGAGGTTGCGTGTTTTTAAAATGCAAAAGTAACACGGTCCTTAAGCGCCTATTTAGGTTTTGTTAAGTATCTTTACAAGGGCAACTATTCCATGTGCAAAATTGCCATTCACTCAAAAGTAACTCAGTTCGCTTGTTTAAATACCCGAATATCATCCACTTTCTTGTCTGCCTTAAAAGTTAGACTAAACAATTGTATACTTGGACGTGGTAAACAATATTCTTCGTTTTATCAGAACCACGAATTCCCTAAATCTTGGCTAGCTTCACATATTTCATCCGTAATATTGGCAACTGGAAAAGCAGCAGCATACGTTAACAGTGTCAGCATTTTAATCGCTAATTTTAAAGTAGTTTGTGTTAAAAGTTTATTTGGATTCTTTGATGTTGATATTGTATAATTCTAACAATTAATAAAAGGTTCGTTGTTTGTTTCTTTGTTTACTATCCAGAATGATAATGATTTATAAACAATTAAATTTTTGTAATTTTTAGTACATGTGACAGGAGGTAACTGGTCATATTTTGTAATTGTTTAATTGTTTTTTTAAATGTTTGAATAGGAGAGAGTTTCCATTGTTGAAGATTTCATCCTTCCTCCAGAAATTTTGTCTAGTCTAGAAAGAGGATGGAAACAGGGCATCTTCCAGTGGCAATGAATCCAGCAGAGGAGGAGGAGGAAGGTCAACTGTTGCGACGGAAAATGAACGAGATGTTTGCTTTGGCAAAAAAAGTGTTTGGAAACCACTTGGTAAGAATGGACTTTACCATTATGTTACAATATTAACTACCCACTTGGTGTTAGGTAATCTCGAACCTGCAATCAAATATATTATGTAATTTCAGCTTCGGGAAACTATATTCACACACGCCATTCGTCAAACTGACGGATTGCTAGACCGTTCAGCAATCTGTTCTCTGCGTTCCGTTGGAAAGGATTGGAATGATTCCGTTTGCAAGCTTCTTCACAAGAATGGGGAAGCTTTATTCAGGATATTTCTTGGTGATAACAACTCACTGAATAGTGGCGATGATGCTGAATTTTTAAATCGATTTATGAAAACGTTTGCCTGCTCATCCCGCGTCCTTAGTCGTTCTCCCACTTATCATCTGGCCCTTTTCGAAAATGTCTTTAAGGAGGAAAATTATGAGAGTTTGTACAACTTTCTCATTGGCTGCGGAGAAGGCCTTGTTAGCATTGAACTGCACTTGCCACTGAATGGAGGAGCGATTAACGGAATACTTGAAAATCTCCGGTTTCCATCCTTACAAACAGCAGGATTTACGATCGATAAGACTCGGTTGGAAGGAGGAATCAGAGAAAGTGATAACGTCATCAACTTTCTACAGTCTACTTTAAATGGAGCTGTTGTTTTGAAGACTTTGACAATAGTCCACAGCGCGCCTGATCTTTACCGGTCAAGCGTTTTTGAAAACATCATTCTGCCGACTACCCTTAACTCAATTAATTTGATCGAGGGATTCAGTAGTGCAGACTTGGAAAATTTGCTTGTAAAAAATCACCATCCAAATCTTACATCTTTGTCCTTGGAAATGTTTGGAACTGCAATGAAAGATGGACTGTTGTACGGGATTTATGAAAACGTTCGAGGCTCCCTGAAATACTTGTGCCTTGAAGATAATTCCAAACTCCTCCTCCCACCAAGCACCGTCCAATTTCAGTTTCCCCGAATGGAAAAGCTGGAGACTTTCAAAACAACCTCCAAATGTTGTCAGCTTCCAGTTGGAATACGGAAGCTGGAAACGTATCTTCCGAAACTGCGAGTACTTAAGTTGGATAGTCAGTCCTCCTCAGACACGTTGGACCGATGGATAAATGGCTCAAGATTACCTACAGTTAAAGAACTGTGCCTAGACTCTGATGATGTCATCTTTAATCTCAACAGGGAATATTTGAGTCGGATTCATTTGGCTTTTCCCAACGTTAGCAAGTTAGAACTGGATTTTGACCAGATTTCCATTACAGGCCTGCAGTATATCTTCATGGAAATGACCAGCTTGGAGGAATTAAAGATCGTAATGGGAGGGTCAGGTAAAGTTTTTCAGCCCATTTACTGGGATTCGGTGCTGATTGGAATACCAGCGAAGTGTACTGAAAGCCGTCGGGCACTGCGGGCAAAGCTCCAAATAAACAATGATGAGGATATGTCCATCAGGAAATTGTCAGGTAAACTATTCAGTCGGTTCACTAAATATAAATAACTAAAAACATTTCTGCTAGATCCAATGCTTAACGTTTCACTTGTTAAACATTTGCAGATCTGCATTCCCTGTCTTTGAGTGACCATTCTAACGAACAACCTGAGAAACCTCTACTGACTGACTTGGCCTTCGAATTTGCCTTCTTAAAGATGCCACAGCTACAGAAACTGGATCTCTACGGGAACTTCTCAGTTAGGACAAAATAATTTTATTTATGAACACTGCTGCGTTTAAAGAATATTTGAAAATCATCAATTTTTTGATCAACAGGTTTCCAAAGGAATGGCAGCCCAGTGGAGGAAGGAACGTCGCGTCCTTAACTACCAGCGCAGATAAAGCCAACTCTAAAAACTAATTAATTATTTATACCTATTTTAATGTGTTAATCTTGTACTATTCTTTCTATTTAATTAGTAGTTTATAATTATAGCTGAACTTATACCTATGCAAACATAAAATATGTCCTGTTGTTAAATTCAATAGGTAGTTAATTTTTCTAGTATTAAAAATTCATTGCAGGTTATTTTTCGTAACTTCTAGTATGAAAAAATTAATTTTTTAAAAAAATGAAGACATTTTTATATCAAAGTAATTGGTTTGGGTATGTAACCCGGATTGCTTTGTAGTAGCTTGCTGGTGTAGTAAATTTGGTCTTATGAATGTTAGTATGGTAATTTTTTATATAACTTTTTTTGGTTATCATCGACATGAATTCCATGAAAATGGTTCATTATTTGGTCAACATCGATTAAATGTAAAAGTTAAATATTAAATGTTAAAAGTAAGTGTTAAATGTAAAAGCTATGTCTTGTTAATTAATTATAGATTAGTGTTATAATAAATTATAAGTAGAGAATGTAAAATTATAATATTTGTAGTTGACAATGAATAAAAGCCAATGAACTAAAACTATGCGAATTTGATCGCATTTCTAGTACCTGCATCTCCACTAATCATGATAAGATAATGCAACAAAACTTGTAATGCTAAAACATCCCTTTCATCATTAGTGTGTTATATAAAACGAGTGTTTCTTTGTGACAACCAAACCCGTACATTGTACGCAATATGTCATTTATAATTGAAAGTATGATTTATGATTAGTGGGATGTATGAGAAGAGAGTTTATTAATTGATTATCAGGAAGGAATAAGAAACACTTGTTAATTTCAATGTCACATTGCATTTTTACAATTTCATTTGTCAGCTTTCATGTATGCAAGTGGTAATGTTTGAATGAACAGTAAATAGAATAGTAAATTTCAAAATGCAAATAATAACAATAATATTTTAATTCTTCGAAACAGGCTTGTATGTCTACAGGTTAAATAGTTTGAATACTCCTTCTGCTCTGAGGAAGCACAAGTCCCGTTTCACAATTTCCATGGAACTGTTAATCCCGTCGGCATAGTTTGGCAAAAGGGCTTCCACCTTCTCATTTTTGAAAAATATCTCGGGTTGTGCAAGATATGCGGTTGCTACTGCCGATGCAGGTTCCCGTGTGTCTGACGTTTCCAGTATTTTTGACAAATCTTTCAATGATCCGAGAAGAGCAATGTCTGTGTTCTGAAGGGCTTCCGAAAAACGGTGAATGTTAACCACCTCCAACTCTGTTCCAAACTCATCCTTGGCAACCCTCAAGAACTCCTGTTCCACCTCGGGACATGGATGGCACACGTTAAATACGTCAAAAGGCGCGGCATCCATGAAAAACAGTTTGAGACTTAGTTCTGCACAGATATCTACCGGAAGCACGTTTGCCGGAGCTACCAAATCTGGTATCATTTTCAGCTTGAGATAACTCAAAAATTTCAAAATGTAGTGATTATTGGAGTAGTCTAGTCGTCCTTCCTCACTACTTCCGGATATCAAAGGAAACCGAAAAACTTTACAGGGAATCTGTCTTTCTTCACTGGCGTGTCTCATTAGCAGCTCTGATACGACCTTGGAAATGGGGTACCCGGGCATTTCATTTTCCACCATTAGTTTTAAATCCCCTTTGGTGGGCCACTTATCACTCATAGTTTGGCTCTCTTCCTCATTTTCTCCCATTTCGCCACCCAAAATGCTGGAAAATATGGATGCGTAGTAAACGTGCTTTGTGTTGCCCTCAACAGCAAATCTGAGAATATTCTTGGTGCCCACAACGTTTACGCTGCGAATGTCGAACCCTTTCTCAGTTGGCCTGTAAGTCTCTAAATGGTGAGTTTTCACTGCACAGTGAATTATCCCATCCACGTCTTGGCACAGGTCAGCGTAAACTTTTTCTGGTAAGCCAAATCCCTTCAGAGCCACGTTGCCCCATACACATGTTACCCGGTCAAGATCCACCTTATCATCCAACTTGAATGTCTCCAGGACTTTTTTCAATTTCTCTTCTGGTCCTCCTGAACCTCCTGGTCCACCTCGTATCAGGCAAACAATTTTCTTAATTCCTGGGAAAACCTGGTCGTTGCACAACTTGGCTAAAATGTGAGGACCCAAATGTCCAGTAGCGCCGGTCACCAGTACCGTTTTAACCTGTGATGACCTCTTCACGTTAGTTTCCCCTCCAGCATTAATGTCTTCTTCCAACTTACAATCCTGCTCTAACAATTCTAACAACTCGGCGGGCAGTAAAGGCTCCATTTCTCCCTGTTCGTTCTCCTCCAATTTGTTAACAACGGCGGTGGACAGTTCCCTCACCGTATTACAGTCCTTGAATAAGCTCGCTGTAATCTGCAGCCGTCCACCGAACAAGCTTTGAATACTATTTTTCAACTCCATCATCATCAGCGAGTCCGCCCCCAAATCTCTAATATTTTGATCATCATTAATCGGGTCAGTCGGCTCCAGTCTCAAGGCCCCCCTCAGGATTTTCTTGAGGTACTCCGAAAACACCCTAATTTTCTCCTCCCTTCCTCCACACTCATCCATTTCCCTCCAAAATTCATCCCCA
>JAHZMV010003721.1:0-21939 GCA_027743765.1 Coecobrya sp. COE2
GCTTGGTATTTTAGAAAGACAAAGGCCATCAGTCACTGCCGTTTTAAATGCAACAGAACCGATGCAACAAACTTTACGGTAGATCCTGGAGTTAGTGAGATAATCTTGTTTGATGACACCAATTTTTTAGGCTACTGGACTAAAGTAAAGTTGGAGAATGAATGTGTCGATTTGGAAGGAAATGGTGAAGGAACTGCATTATCTGTAAAAGCCAATGGTGGAAAATGTGTTACTTTATATGATCGACGAAGTTGTACCGGAAGGTCATTTAGCTTTATCTCTCAGGAGAGTGATTTGGCTGAGAGAAATTTCGGTGAAGTTGCAAGGTCTGTGAGGTATTGTAATAGAAGTGGTGAGACGGAAATTTTTGGTTTAGCAGGAAGACCACTTACCCTAACCCCAGCAGTAATAAGTTTTATAGTGATTATTTTCGTGGTGGTCGGGATTTCTGTGGGAGTGACTTATGGGCTTGTGAGAAAGTTACGTTTGGAAAGAAAGTTGAGTGAACGGGAAATACGGGAGTTTATGAAAGGGTTTGTGATAGAGGGAGATCATGACAGTGGGATTGAGGGTAGTTGTGAGAGCGGTGGTGAACGTAGTGAGGAGGACGTTGAGGTAGTTGCACTCAATCAAGCATATAATATGCGGTATGAAGTGGAGAGGGTACGCTTTTCTTACAGTAAGTAGTATTGTGTGACACATTGTGTGTGTGTAAGTATTTTCACTTTACAAAATGGCATTATAGATTAATTTTGTTTTTGCAGACCTCACATTGGGAATGGGAGAGTTTGGAATTGTATACAAAGGGATCTTGACGAGGGAAGGAAACGATAACAAGCAAATTACTGTTGCGGTGAAAACCCTCAAGTCTGATTCCACTATTCAGCATTTAAGATGCCTCATGAAGGAGGTTAAAGTGATGCTGTTCATTTCAGAGCTTGGAGAGCATCCGAATATCGTTCGTGTTGAGGGATGCTGTACGGAGAGGCTCAAAAATGGTACTAAATGATACATTTTTTGTTACAAATCAGAACTTTATGCTTTGAGCAACGTATGTAATATTTTTTATTCCTAGGTGATCTGTTCATGTTGTTGGAATATTGTTGCAATGGTTCTTTAAAATCATTTCTTGTGGAAAATAGAAAGAATTTCAGGAGTATTGTTATGAATGGAAAAATTGACACAACTCAATCCTTTCCGAATATGCATTATTTGTTGTACGTGATACTATCATTGGGAAACATTGCACAATTGTAGTCCAAAGCATCACAACTTAATTAATCATTTTTGTTTTCAATTAGACTAAAAGATCAATGCAACGATGGAGAAAGAGCAATCAAGTCCTTTAACTTGTTCCAGCAACTGCAATGGATAATTGAGATTGCTAATGGAATGGAATTTCTGGAAGCGTCCAAAATTGTTCACAGAGATATTTCAGCCAGAAATATACTTCTGGATGATCTTTTTCAAGCAAAAATATCAGACTTTGGGTTATCCAGAAAGATGTACAACTACACTGACTATTTGAAGAAAGGGGAGGACCCAGTGCCATGGAAGTGGCTTCCCATGGAGTCCTTACTCGACTCTACATCTTCCACCAAAAGCGATGTTTGGAGTTTCGGGGTGTTGTGTTGGGAAATATTTTCCTTGGGAGAGGAACCTTTCGTAGGAGAAGTTTGGGGAGACGCGTTTGTCAAAAAATTGGGTCAAGGCTATCGTTTGGCTAGGCCAAAGAACTGCGTGAATGAAGTGTAAGGGTGATATTACTATTTTTGTCCATTAAAATTTAAATTAAAATATACTGATCAGATTTTGAATTTTAATCCTCATAGTTACCAACTGATGCTCCAATGCTGGAATACCGAACCGTCATTTAGACCTTCGTTTTCAGAGATCAGTGAACGGTTAAATGACATTTTTGTAATTCTGAGTACAACGAAGAAGAGCCAGTTGCCAACGGTAATACGTCCATAATGCAAGCATTCTGAATTCAGAACATTTGTTTTGCTTTTATCATTCTAACTATATATGCACTTTTTAGAAACATTTATTGGGCAGATATATTTATCTATTTATTATGCCATTCGTACAGGGCTATGTGGATGTGGAAGCATTTGCCATAGAAGAGTAATATCTTTCGCTGCAATGTTTTGGCAGCTCTCTTCTGGACTTGACCATTTTTTGTGCATCACCGACTGTCCTTTTGTTCATTCTCAATTTGCAAAACAAATGGACATTATGGAAGTATTTTTTTCGTTTGAACTGATTGCTTGTTCCGGAAAATAACGCATATACCCACAAGAGCACGCTTAATTTAACCAATAAATTATGTATGTACCGTGCCTGTACGGGAATTGTGAATGGGAAAACCAAAAACCACGAAGCAATGACTCTTTTGGGGTTTTTTCTTACCTGCATCAATGTCACTTTTGCATGAACTTCTCGAGAAATGTTTTAGCGCATTAAGTATGACTCCACCAATTTTTTACGCATTTTTTGCTGTTATCATTTACGCCTCAAATTCAGACCTGTTAACGAGGGGGAGTTTTAAAGACTGTAAATCACTTTGGATTGGTCTTACATATTTTAACCTAAATACGTGGTTGCATAAATAGGTATTCAATTATAGTACAAATGAATCCAAGTCGACTTTTAAAGGAATTTAAAAGAAGTACAATTTCATTCATGTAATGCTTATACATTTCTTGAATGAATATTTTATCAATTCTGCAAATTCAAGAACAAAAGTAACAAAGCGCTCATTGAGGTTTGAAATGATGAAAGTGCAACTGCCCAAAAATGTACCTAAATGGCTAACAATGTAGTTTTTTATCACTGTGCATTTTTTATACTATAGGTGGTGGTGGAGGGATTCTACGCATTTACAAATCTTATCAAAAATCCCCGTGACGTAAGCAAAATTTT
Source organism: Coecobrya sp. COE2 (assembly GCA_027743765.1). NCBI lineage: Eukaryota > Metazoa > Arthropoda > Collembola > Entomobryomorpha > Entomobryidae > Coecobrya > Coecobrya sp. COE2. Next base: position 2,926 of record JAHZMV010003721.1, read on the forward strand.
TACCCTGCCACAAGTATAAATGCAAATATATTATGGATAATGGCGTAATATGCGCGTTCTTTGCCACCATTAATCAACGTGAAATTTTCTTGTCAGTTTGGTCAAGGTCAAGTTGTTACACGAATTAAAATGGTAGGGACTTTGAGAAGAAATCATTATGAACATTGAAATTGGAAGTGGTCATCGAGACGAGATTTAATACCAAGATTTGGCAAGTTACACGTGAAAGGATATTTTGTACGTGTAAACAGGAATTATCAAGAACATTAAAGCAATTATAGGCGATTTCAATTTAAAATTTACTGCGCCGGAGCAAGTAAACTTTTGCGGTTCCAATTTTGCTCCCTTCCGACACATACATCGTAGCCCGGTGTACGCTTCTCCTGCCCTACATTCAGAATTTGGGACACAAAATGTTGCCGCGGGTTCAGTTTTACTACCTGCATACGGCATTATATTAATGTCGTGATCACAATTGGAATGGATTCCATTATTAGCTGGAATAAAGCAAATTTCTTTTCCCGTCCTTGGATCCTCTGAACTGACCGCGTTCTCTTGTCCCAGCGCTGTCATACACTGACATGTACCCGGGGGTCTTTTGTAAGCTTGTATTTCCTCATCTGTTGATGGTATCCCGGCTTGCGTGGTGGTCGACATTCTTGGTTCATTCGGAATGCATTGTAATCTCGCTTGCTTCCAGTTGCAAAGTTCTTGATTGGTCACTTTTCCTTCGTGAATGGTGTCACCGTAGACATTGCAATCCGCACCTTTCCCAAGTGCACCAGGAGGAATGGTAAGTGGCGGTTTTAGTGTGGTGGAGTCTTCGTTGTCATAGTCTTCCGGAGGGCGAGTGGGATCCTTACAAATGCCGTCTGTGGGTCCTGACGGAGGTGGGCACCCTGTTCCAGGTTTACATCCTCTGGGACATGGACTTGGCGATGGTGCAACTGGAGCTGGAGTGCTAGAACCTGGGGGTGTACAAGGTGGACAGCCTGTGGCGCCCAAAGAACAAGAAACTTTATTTTGAGTATCCTTGTCCACACATACTTGTCCTTGAGTGCAGTCTGGATTATTTTGGAACCCGTTGCTCACGTAGCAGTTGCTGTAAGGATACTTTGAAGTGGTTACTTGCTGACGATTCCATCTCCCCAGGTCCTCATTATCCATGTTGGATAATTCATTCAACGGCTCAGAGTAGTCAAAGTCGTCATTTTCAAGAACCAGAGCCTTGCCTTGGTAAACTGCATCATTTTTCTTTATCCGCCTACGAGGTACGTAGTCACTGGGAATTTCTTCAAAGAATGTTTTTTCCTCCTGGCCTATTGCAGTAGGATCCTCTTGAACAATTACCCCGGATGTGGCTCCAAGGATGATAAAAAATTGCAACGCTTCAAATTTTATCATTTTTACAAAACTATCTGGGAATAATGATTTTTTAATTGTAATAACATGCTAACTTACTCAAAACAAAAATTAAACATATCCGTTTCATAAATGAAAAGGAAACGAAAGGGTAACAAAAAATTCAATTACCCCAATTATATTATAACCAGTCAACAATGATACCTTAACTACGACATGAGCACGGACAAACTGTCCCAGCATGATTCATGTTTTAAGGAATGACAGAGGTGGTAAATTTGACACAAATGTGTATTTAAATAGAACACATGAAAGTTTTGTTTTGTAAATATTTTGAAATAGTATGCACTGTAAAGCATTTGACAACGAGTTAGCCTTGGACACATTTTTGACGTCTTTTCCACTTTCGTCTTATAAATAGTGAGTGTATTGCATGCGATAGGTGAGGCATAAAATATGCCCTGCTCATATTATCTTATGGTCCAGTGACCCTATAAACAAATGTATGTACAAACCAGGAAAACTTAATATGTTTATAATTGATTAAGACATGAATATCTGCACACTGTTTGTACCTTAAAATTACCTAATTGTCTTATAATTCGGAGATATTTGCTTACTGCGACGGTAGTTTAAAAATAATTTTCCCGTATTTTTACAGCAAAAGCCATTGTCAACTGCACGCATTCAATGTTGATGGAGGTTAAGAATAAAAATTGTGTAAAAAAGACAAAAAGGTATATAGGTATATGTATGTACGTAGTGGAAAATTATTTAAGTAAGTTACCCAAAATAGCGTCATTATTGTTTTATTATTGTGGTTTTCTGACGAAAAAAAATGGCACTTACCTACGTATTTTACAGATAGCACGTATCTAACAATGACACAACAACATTATAAACGATTACTTGACTTGATTTTCAGGTGGAGTTTGATGGTTTTGTAAAACAAAGCAATTGAATAAAATCTATTTTAATTTCGTTTGGTTTGAGTAGGCAGTAGCTTTTAGGTAAATCCAAAAAACTCTAAAAAGCTTTTCCTTATATTATTCTCGATTCGTCAGGCACCAGAAAATGATTCCTCAAAGCGCTCAATCTTTTTCCCCGTGTCATGTTTCAAGGTTTATGCTTACGACAAATAGACCTGAGAAAGAAATTGAAATAAGAAATGCTCAGCGGAATATAAAGCACTTCATCAGCAAATCGCCCTTTTGTGCTAATGACAGCGAAACTTTTACATTATTGAATCACTGCGTGCATCTGTCTGTGCCAATTTGGAGCAATAATAACATAACATAACACTTGTTGTACAAATGGCAAACCTGAGTTATCATTATCGCCAATGACCATCGTCTTACCAATTCACCATCAAGCTTTCTGATAAATCACCTTTAATTATACAAGGCAAATTGTTAAAATTCCGCAGTGAGCACGTTTTGCTGACTTTGCAAATATTTTTGCAACAAAATGATCTGATTCATCATTCACTTTTATATTTCAGTTTTACTCACAATGACAAATTAATCTCGCATGACAAAGTTTAACATGGTTCAAATTTGAATTTTTCCCCAGCAATTATAGCATAGTCACGTAATCTTCTAGGAAGGAGTAAAACCCCAAGCCCAAACAGTTTGATAAAGAATTTGTAGAGAAAATCCAAGTATGTATGCAGATTTGTTTGAGCGTGTAAAATGACTTTTTAAAACCATTCAAAAGACCAAAGATACAGAAAAATCACATTTTTTCTAACAGAATTCCTCTTATTCTAATAGCAAGGACAAGAGACAAAGGTGTATCAGTAAAACCAGAACACACGCTACCCACGCTCATCACCACAGGCAATAATGCAACCTCATAATATTCATATCATCGTCAGTGGCAACGGCAACAAAGTATCTGTCTAGTGTTATGTGGTGTTCCCGTTCCGCCGAAATGTTCATACTTCACACCTGCTTAGGCACGAAAGAGAAAAAGAGTAAAAATGCTTTATGAAAATTATCATTTAAATGGGTAAAAAATTAAAACATGATTTCTGCTTAGAACCAGCTTTATAGTACCTAATTTTATCTTCGCTCATCACGACACTTTATTTTCTTTTAACCAATTTGCACGTTATTTGCAACAATGCGCACACAAGAAAAGCTTTTGTCTATCCGTTTGTCTGCTTCAGAGGTTGTATGAATGCATAATTGGATTTTTGATGATTAAATATTTCATTAATAAGCTGTACATTGTGCTTTGTGCTGTTGCATTATGAATATATTTGCTGTAGGGCAAAGTTTACTCGGACTAGTTTAATTTTCGCGACTTTCATGTACCGATTTATCGCGTGTATGTTTCATCTGCGTAACACGTGCAATTATAATTGTGCACGATAAAAAGCAACAAAGGATTGGGTTGGTATGCATGTAATGAAAGTTAGGACTCCGCCACTACGCATCAGTCTGCAGACTGGACAAAATAATTTTTTGCACAGGTATAACTGAGAAATAGAAGTGACTCTTTCGAGTTGCACGTCAAACCATTTCAAAAGCTCCATAGTTGAAGGTTGCCTCTGTTTCTCGCTCTCTGGTTTTAAAACATTGTTTTTTGTATAAAAAAGGAAAAGTTGTATTGTTACATTCTCCAGTGGAATTCCCCGTTCTTGAAAATACGTCTGCATGACATGGGTGAGAAAGTCGTTTTAATTTGAAATGTTGCTCAATGTTTGTTTCAAAAAGGAGATTAAATTCTGTATGCGTTTTTTATTACAGCCTTAATCCGAGGTCAATCCTGGTTGACATATGTCACAAGGGATGAGTTGACTCCATGTGCTTTGGTCCTTGCCGAGTCCCTTCGAAGGGTTGGAACTACCAGAAGAATTTGTGCAATAACCTGTGGAGATGTTTCTAACGAAAATAGAATCGCTCTGCGAAAATCATTCGATCATGTTTTCTGGCTGGACGGATACTATAATGCTACAATTACTAAAAATGGAAACCCGGAATCACACGATGCGATGAAAGCGAAAATATTTGCTTTCTCTTTGGAAATTTTTGAAAAGTGTATTTTCATTGGACCAAATACGACCGTGCTGGAAAATGCGGATTTGCTTTTTGAAACAAAGGAAACATTCAAAGATTTGACTGGGGGACAATCGGAAACCTTGTTTCTTTTCAACCCGTCTATTGCCTTATGTGAATACTTGGAAAGGGTGGTTAAAGAAAGGAAACCGAAAAATATTTCGGATTGTGTGAAAGCCTGGATTGAAAATAATGTGGCCAAGAATGCGGAAGGATACAAACTGGAACTGGAAAGCAAATCCAATGTTACCGTTATGCAATTTTCATTGAAAAAAGGACAACTTTTACTTAAGTAAATTACCACATTATTATTTTCCTTTTGGATCTTGAAATGAAACAACTTGACTAATGGTTAACTAACTGCTGTTTTGTTTACAGTGGGAACATTTGGTGTCAACCGTCAATAATTCAATTTGTTGATGGACCAACTCATGAGATTGTAACAAAGCTGCAAGCATACCAGAAAAATACTGATTTGGGGTTAAGTGAGACGGTAATGCAAAATATGCCTATGTATATATAATTTTTTGCTGCAAAGCTAATTTTATTCTAAGATTTATAATATTGCCCATCAGGTAATTGTCAACAAGTGGATTAAAATTTACGAAGACCTCCAACTTGGAGGTAAGTTTGGGGACCCGGAATCGATAAACTATTCCTTGGCATCTGCATACAGAAAAGGTCTTTACGAAAACGAACCCATAGCCATCGTAGGAATGAGTTGTCGATTTCCTTGCGCTGACAACCTGGAAGACTTTTGGAACCTGTTGTATTCTGGAGACGAATCCATACGTCAAGTTCCAGTATTTAGGTGGAAGAAAGAACACTCGATTTACGGAAGTTCTGGAAAAGAAAAATTCACACAGGCAGGATTTCTTTCCGGCTCAGTTGACGAATTTGATTCAAAGTTCTTTGGGGTGAGTTTATTTAATCAATCGAAATTTTACATATTAAATCAGTAGTTATAATTTACTAACAATGGGACATAAATTCAATTTACTCCAAGGTGAGTCCCAAAGATGCAGTGCTCTTGGACCCACAGTGCAGACTTCTTCACGAAGTTCTCTGGGAGGCGTTGGAAAACGCGGGAGTAGATCCAACCACATTATATGGGAGCCATACTGGAATATATACTGGAAGCTGGATGAATGATTACAAGGATATTATTCAGGCTTCTACGGAACGTGACTTTTTCCGAACTTATATGGGAAACAGCATGGGAGCCACGGCAGCAAGATTATCGTTTCTACTTGGCTTAACGGGACCCAGCATTGCAACGGAAAGCGGCTGTTCATCTGCCATAGTGGCGGTGGACTTGGCGGTGAAAGGTTTGAGGAATGGGGAGACAAATCTGGCCCTTGCTGGTGGCGTCAATCTTCTCTTGCATCCCTTTCTCAGCACCATTATTGATTACGTAATTGCTCCCGACGGACGGTGCAAAACATTTGATGAGAAGGCGGACGGATTTGGAAGGGCAGAGGGCTGTGGAGTGCTAGTTTTGAAAAGGCTGAGTGATGCACTTCGAGACAAGGATAACATTTGGGCAATGATCCGTGGCTCTGCAGTGTCACAAGAGGGACTAAGCCGTAGTTTGGGAACACCCACGGTCCACTGCGAAGCACTTGCCATGGAACTGGCATTGAAGGATGCTGGCGTAATGCCTGAGAAAATCAGCTTTGTGGAAACTCATGGAACCGGAACCAGCGTTGGTGATCCAATGGAAGTTGCTGCGATAGCTAAAGCATATCGTGGAAACGGTCGGAAAGAGCCACTGATAATTGGTTCAGTGAAGACGAATGTGGGGCATACTGAGAGCTGCTCAGGGATCACAGGAATCATCAAAACCGTTCTCGCTATGCAACATGAACTGATTCCAAAGCATTTGAATTTGAACACAATAAACCCACAAGTAAACTTGGAAAGCGTTCCTGCCCGGATTCCCTTGGAACCCATACCCTGGAAAAAGATTCAAGGACAACCAAGATTGGCTGGTGTGAGTTCATTTGGCATCACCGGTACTGATGGACACGTCATTCTAGAAGAAGCTCCTGATGATAAGCTACCACAATTTAATGTGGGGCTTGAGAGACCACTACATTTGATCAAATTTTCAGCCAAAACCGAACAAGCCTTGAATGAAATATTGGAACTGTATGGCACCTGCTTCAAAGTGAACCTAAAAAAATCTGAAGCGCCTTTTGCCGATACAGCCTACACCGCAAATACAGGGAGGGCCACATTTGGACATCGGGCTTTTCTTCTGGCTGGAAACTACGAGGAAGCTATAAATACAATACAGGCCAACAAAGTAGTTCGAGGTGAGAAGGATGGCGGAAAGATCTGCTTTCTGTTTACAGGACAAGGAAGTCAGTATTCTGGAATGGCAAAAACCCTGTACGACACCAGTCCCGTATTTCGTATTCACTTTGACCAATGCGACAATACATTAAGAGACGCTTACAACCTCTCCATTCGCCATGTTCTTTGGGATTCAACAGCAAACAGTTCCACAGATCTAAGCCGCACAATTTTGCAGGCATGCTGACATTTGAAGATGCACTCAAGTTGGTAGCAGAGAGAAGTCGGTTAATTGATAACCTTCCACGTGGGAGTATGCTTGTGATTAAAGCCAGCCAAACGGAAGTTGAAAAACTGATGAAAGCGTCAAGTATTAAGTTGGACTTTGCTGCATTAAATTCCCCAGAGCAAACCGTGGTCGCTGGAGACACTGACATTGTCCAACAATTTTTGGGTATTTGCAAGGAGAATGGATTGAAAGCTATAGTTTTAGAAGCTAGCCACGCCTTCCACTCCCGTCACATGAATCCAATGCTACAGGAATACCGAAAGATTGCAGAAACTGTGAATTATTTTCCCCACAAAGCATCCTGTCAATACATTTCTGGCATGGAAGGAAAACTCTTGGAGAGTCGTGTCACTGCCGATTACTGGGTTCGGCACACCAGGGAAAAGGTCTCGTTTCTGGACGCTTGCAAAGCACTAAGACAGTTGGAATGCGAGGAGTTTCTTGAAATTGGTCCACAGCCAGTTCTCTCCAGCTTTGTAATGCAAAACTGTGAGGATCTACCACTCTCATGTTACCCCTCTCTGCGTCGCAACACCCAAGATTGGGAGACAATACTAACCAGTCTTGGAAAACTGTACTTGCGTGGATACAAGGTTGACTGGGAAGGATTTGATAAGCCTTACATAAGAAAGAAAATATCAACCCTACCATACTATCCCTTCAGTAAAAGATCGTTTTGGGTAGACTGTCAACAAACTGACATCCCAGCGATACATCCATTGCTAGGATTCGCAATTCCAAACGCGTCATCTCAAAATATATTCCAGAATAATTTGAATCTGAAATCTGCCCCTTATTTGAAGGACCATTGCATCGGAAATTTAATCGTGTATCCGGCTGCAGGTTTTACAGAAATGCTTTTGTCTTCTGGATACTGCGCAGCCAATTCCTTAACAGACACAATGGACAGGCCTAGGCGTCCTATGGCACTGGAGAATGTGCGAGTTGAGGCACCATTGGAACTAAAGGAAGGGAAATCTCTGCGTTTCCAGACGATAGTCACTTTACAAGAAATGCAGGGCGACACTCCCGCTACCGGATTTGACTGCAAAATTTTTCATCAAAATGAAAACGAAGAAGAAATGGATAACGGTGGTAGTAACAGAAATTGGGTACTTCATGCTACCGCCACATTCCATCCTTTTGTCAGCACAACTACTTTGTTAAAACAGTGGAATGCTGACAGGGTCAAGGATTTGATCTCTATTCAAGAGCCGTGTCAACTGGATGATTTTTACAAACGGGTGGATGGAGCCGGGTTAAAATTTGGCGAGAAATTTAAAACATTGCAGCGATATTGGTTCGAACCTCAGGAAAACGGAATGGATGAAATTGTTGCTGAGATGAAGTGTCCTGAAGATTCGGAAAAATATTTACTACATCCTCTGATAATTGACACGATGATCCAGTCTTCACTTTTATCCGGATTGAGAACTCATTCGGATACTTTGCGGGTTCCCATTCGTATTGGAAAGCTAACTTTGCTTAATAGTTTTGAGGAAAATGCTAATGACCAGCTCTTCCTTCATGGGAAATGGGAGAATGGAGACAAGTGCAGGGTATTCTTATCAAATAAAGAATTTACTCCCATCGCCGTGCTAGAAGACATTGAAGTGATTGAAACAAATGTCAAGACAATTCAATCTGTGCTGGAACAACAAAATACCAAAATCCCGGACAGTTGGGAAGAAATTTGGAAGCCTATCCCTGGACCCCATGATAACCGATTGGAGCTTTCCAAATTAGAGCCTCTCTTTTCTCAGGAGGAATTGAATAATAAATTAAAAGCGGTAGAGGAAAAATTGACCACGCCAGACGATGTAGACCAAGCAAGAAAGGTTAATCGATTGGTTTATCTGTACAGCTTAAAGGCATTGATTCAATTGGGCTGGAATCCAACTTCTGGAGAGAAAGTAGTCGTGAAGGAATTGTGTGAGAAACTCGGGATACTACCAAGCTTTTCCCAAATGATCCACTTTAACTTTAGTATTTTCGAGAAGGAACAGGGAATGTTGGAGATTGAGGGCAGAGAACAAGACAAAAATCATGTTTGGTCGGTGAAAAGTGTGACGCCAGGATTGAGGGCGGAGCTTGAAAAGGAAGTAGAGTCGATACATAACGCACTAAAGGATGAAAAGAGGATGAGCGTGGTGGTTGGAATTTATAAAAATATCGGTGACCAGCTATGGGAAATCCTTTCTGGTGAAAAGTCAATTCTATCTATTTTGTTTCCAACTGAAGCTTCCACATCATCATCGTCAACCGGAAGCCATCCTGAGAACTCTGCCGAGATGTATTATCTACACCATCCTGGACGTGTGGAATGTCAGTATAAAGTAGTAGACATACTAGAGACCATTTGCAATCATTTGAGATCAGGCCAAGAGTCAAAGAGAGTTATAAGGATACTGGAGGTGGGAGCTGGAACAGGTGCTATGAGTATGACAACTGTACCGCTGATTGCACAGTTTTTTGGAACGCAGTTCCAATACTACTTTACAGACATTAGTCCCAGTTTCTTTGCCAAGGCAGAAAAAAGACTAGACGAATTCAAGGGAAATATGAAATTCTCTGTTTTTAATCTTGAGGAGTCTCCGCTGGAGCAAGGCATTCCAATAAACTACTTTGACATGGTTCTGGCCTCGGAAGTATTGCACGCAACGAAGAATTTGAAAGAATGTTTGCAAAATTTGAGACAAACTTTGAGACCCCGGGGATCCATCGTGTTTTCAGACACGTTGACACAGGACAGGGGAATCACTTTTGTTTTTGGACTACTGGATGGCTACTGGCGATTTGAAGACTTTGACTGGAGACCACATCACACTTGTGTCAATGGCGAAACTTGGCGAAAGCTTTTGTTGCAGTCGGGATTCGAATTTGTGCATATTTCAGAGGTCTACATGGGAGTAATGGGTTGTGTCACTGCAGATGCTTCCGACGTTGAAGGTTATGCCTATGGCCAAATTGCAAATGTTTCCATGCCGTTGTCAAACCAGAGAAAAGCATGGGTAATTTTTTCACCTGGAGCTAACGCTGAGATTCAAAAGGTGATAAATTTCATCAAAGGAACTGGCAGCAAAGTAACAGTGGTTTTGCCTGCACCGGAAATGGAAGAAAACGAAGAGCAAATTGCTGCTGGCATTCACTCTGCCTTAAGTACCAGTAATACTCAAGGTGTCATCTTCGCGTGGGGCATGGATAAGCATGTGAGCGACCAGAGAAGAATTGCTCTCCCGTTTATGCACATTGCCAAATTTCTTCTTAATTTGAAGAAGCCTCCAAAACTGTACGTTTTAACGAGGGGAGTACATGCCATAACGGATTCCCATTTTGACTTTAATCCCTCAGCGGCCACACTGTTTGGAATGACAAAGTCACTGAAAAATGAAAATTCTGACATGTTTGCGCGATACATAGACTTGGATCGTGACAGCGACTTGGGAACACTGACTGACCACGTTTTGTTTGAATTGGCAATGAACAAAGAAACGAAAGAGAGGGAGCGACTTCAAGTCGCGTACAGGGACGGACTTCGATATGAACCAAGATTTAACAAGGCTTTGTTGCCACAAAATCCAGCAAGGGATGATTTACAACTTCCACCCAGTACTGAGAGGTATCACTTGGTTCTCCCTGAAACCAGGGTGATTAACGACCTCACCTTTGACATTTTGGAGGAAGAAGTGGTAGAAGGGAATAATGTGGAGCTGGCTATGAAAGCATATGCTTTGAATTTCCGAGACATTTTCACCATTCTCAAACCGACGAAAGAGTTTGAAAGTTTAAATGCTGTTGGCCTGGACTTTGCTGGGGTAGTGACGAGAGTAGGTGAAAAGGTTACACCGGATAAGTTGAAAGTTGGAGATCGAGTGTTTGGAGTAATGTTGAAACCAGCACTGCTTCCCAGTCATATGGTCATAGATCACGAGTCTGTCGTTCGTATTCCTGACAAAATGACGTTTGCTGAAGCAGCAACGCTCCCAGCGGTATTTGCTACAAGTTTTCATTGCCTGTTTACTGTGGCGAAAATGAAGAAAGGAGAGACGGTGCTTATCCATACCGCAAGCGGTGGCGTGGGACTCGCAGCAATACAGCTTGCCAAACATGTTGGAGCCAACATTATAACGACCGCTGGAAGTCCTAGAAAAAGGGCTTATCTTAAAGCTCTTGGAATCGAGCACGTTTTCCATTCGAGGAATACGTCTTATCAGGAGGAAATCATGAATGCGACCAATGGCAGGGGAGTGGATATTGTACTCAACTCAATCACCGGTCCTGGATTTAAGGAGGCTACACTCAATGTTTGTGCAAAAAATGCTCGATTTATTGAAATGAGCAAATTATCAGTGTGGACACCAGAGGAGGTGAAAGCACTCCGTCCGGATGTGGAGTACGCTATTGTCGACTTGACCACGCTTGATTCCTCAATTTGGGCAACATTGTTGGCGGCCATGAAAGAACATTTGAAAGAAGGTCATGTTAGCCCAATTCCATTCGTGCAATTTGACGCCTTAAGGCTCCGTCAAGCGTTTCAGTACTTTCAAAAGGCAAAACATATTGGCAAGATTATAGTCACAATGCCGGAAATTAAGACCAAGGACGGTCATTGGAAAGCAAATTTGTCATTGTTTAACGGAGAAAGCACTTATCTGATAACCGGAGGGCTTGGGGGGATAGGTTTCGAAGTTTGCCGTTGGATGCTGGAAAAAGGCGCTACTGATATTGTGCTCATCGGAAGGAATCCTCCTAAACCAGACGTGGCTCAGAAAATTGACGCCTTAAACAAAAATGGATACAATGTCATGGTTAAACTGTGCAATGTGGGTAATGAGCAACAACTCAAATCAGTTTTGGAAGAAATTACTGCCACTTGTGATAAGCCAATTCGGGGGATACAACATTGTGCTGGAGTGTTGCATGACAACATGTATGCTAACCAAACATGGGAAACATTTTCAACCTCCTACACACCCAAAATCCAAGGCACCTGGAACCTCCACAACCTGTCAAGGCATCAAGGCATGCTGCTGGAACACTTTGTTCTGTACTCGTCTATAACGGCCTTGGCGGGGACTCCCGGGCAATCAAATCATTCATCTGCCAATTGCTTTGAGGATGCGTTCGCCCACTACAGATATTCTTTAGGCCTGCCTGCAACAACTATAAATTGGGGTCAGTGGTCTCAAGTTGGTTGCGCCAAGGAAGTCAATGTCACTGGGGTGTTGCCCGTTAGCGTGAAGCGAATGTTGAATGGCCTGGAAGAGGTTCTTCGAAGCCATAGGTTACAGGTCGCATTTGGTGAATTTGACAACCTCAACATGTGGAATATGGCATGTCCTTCATTTAGATATTACCTGGACGAGAAGCTCATTAGAAGTCTAAATGAGTCCATTGGGCAAGGTGGTCAAAGTATTTTGCTGAAGACTGACCAGTTTTGGTGCGAACTCGATGAAGCCAGTGGGAAAGAAGAGAAAATGACAGTGGTTATGCTATACATGAAGGCCATTCTTCGTGATGCCCTTCGCATGGATGCCGATGAACCCATAAATGATGACACCAACATGAAAGATCTTGGTGTTGATTCGCTGATGCTAATTGAATTAAAGAATAGTATTCAAAGTTTACTTGGATCCCGGCTCACTATAACGGCTAACATGCTCAAGGACTGCAATACGATTCGGGATCTGGCAACTTGTATTGTTAATAAAATGTTTGACGATATTGAAGTTGACGAAGCGGCTAACAAATTGTCACCAGAAGAATTGTTGGATTTGCTCAAGAGCGACTGCATTCTGGACGAAAGTATTCAGCCACCAAACCCAATAGCCATACAGTTGCGTGGAATAAAAACTCTACTTGTAACCGGAAGCACTGGTCAACTAGGGCCGTACGTGCTATCCTCATTGATGAATGGATCTCCTTGGTTGGAAAAGATCATTTGCGTGGTCCGAATAGCAGAGGGGAAATGTCCACAAGAAAAACTGGAAAAGACTCTCGAGTCAATGAATCTGTTGGGAAACGTGGATATGAGTAAGGTGGAATGTCTTAGGGGCGACTTGACACTGGCAGATTTTGGGATGGAGAAAGAAAAGTATAATCAACTGGCTGAATCAGTCGACGGAGTGATTCACTTGGCAGCCAAATCAAATCACGTGGAGCCCTACAGAAAATGGGACGCTGGCCATCATTCCAACATAAGAAGTGCAAATGTTGAAGGAACTCTAAACATCTTGAAATTTGCTTGTGCATCCAAAACCAAGCATGTTTACTACGCTTCCTCTCTCCTGGCAGTTTTTGGAGGCCGCGTTGAAGAAGGCGAGTTGTGTGACAATTGGCCAGAGGACGAGGAAATCAAAATCCTGGTTGAAAACAGAATTCCAGGTTATGCCATTTCCAAATACGTTTGTGAAATGCTACTGAAGCAGGCAAATGAGAGGGGTATACCATGCAAAATATTCAGATTCCCTTGGATTTTGGGAGACAGTAAAACGGGTCAATTGAACTACCTGAATAATCATTACATTTTGAGATTTTTAAGTTACCTTAAAATCAAGGCAATGCCACAGGCACCCCTACCAGCTATTGTGCTACCGGTAGATATTTGTGCAGATTTGTCCCTCCAATTATTTTGGAACGAGACAGCTCCCAATGAAATTTACAATATAGCTCATCCAGATCCTCAATTGGAGGTAGAATTTGTTAGTATAGCAAAAGAAGATTATAATATTGATGTGGAGGTGGTGGAATACGATAGTAAAGCGTACATGTCAAAGCTGTATGCTAGTGGGATGCCACTGGAATCACTTCAGGAAATTTACGAGGATATCGATAGAACAATTTCATTAACTACATCGAATGCTTTTATAGCTATTCAGGGATACCTTACGTTTCCAGAATCATTCTTTAAAAATAGAAAGGTGGAAAAATATGTTCCAGGGTTCTGTAAGGATATTCCTAATACGATGGAAATTATTAGGAAGGACTTGCACTACGTTAAATCGAAGGGATTTTTGGAAAAATTCGGGTTGTGATTTTTAATACTCATGTAGGTACATTTACAACGCTTTACACTTTTATCCTACTTTTTCTATTTGTAAAGTCTTATACAGTATGATTTTAAAATGTTAGCTACGAAAATAATTGATTATCATAATATTGATATGCTAAATATGCTAATTATTTACTTGGAATAAATCAAACGGAGCAATAAAGCTTTTTAAGTGTATATACTTTGGTATTTCATGTGTGGTTATTTATGCATTTATGATCAATTTTCCAAAAATGCATAATATACGTGCTTAAAAGTTTAGAAGCCACAAACATACATTTTTAATTGTATTTGTTTTTGCTGATACCAAATATTTTTAATATCGCATCTCAAGGCACAATAATGAATACATGAAAACTGTTGGTGAAATCCATTGTCCCTAAGTGTGCAAAATGAAGACGGCAATCTTCTCACTTCTTTCGGTACTTACATAGGTACGTATATGCTGAAATTGTTAATACCATAGTACGATTTCTGACTTTTCTTTGTGTACATATTTATGCTTTATTTCCTCGATTTTTCATTTTATATTTAATGACACACCGGTAGCGGGACCCGGATATGATGTAGTTTTGCATACTTTTATGTATTTGGAATTACAGGTAGTATATTTTACGATTGTAGTCTTACAAAAGTAAACAGAATTTTTTTCTAGGTTTTCAACAATGCTTGCAATAAAAGGATTCAGTCAGAAAAGTTGAAAGAAACTGCGATAAAAAATTGTTTTAGTGATATTCTAGAAAAAAGTAGACAAACAAAATAGTATATAAACATATAACATAGGTAATATAGTATAGGCAAGTAGGTATATGTATTTATATACATAATACGTAGAAATCCTCAAGATGAGATTTAAAAAAAATATTTATGGAACTTGATGTACAATTACTGCAGGATACTGTTTTTAGTTGTATAACTTCTAGCGATGCTAGCACTCGCCATCCGGTTATAACCGGATCGCTTGTGCTAGCATCGCTAGAAGTTAAATGACTAAAAACAGTACATTGGTCAAGAACTTTACTTACCTATATGTATACATAGTGTAAAGTGCGTTGTGTATACATTATATATATACCGAACCGAGGACGCATTTGGAGAAAATTGGAGAAAATTTGGAACCGCCTTACCTATAAGAAATAACCTCGGCACGCAATTTTCTACTTAACTTTTTGATCATTTGCATATTATATATGCCTTTCCTCACCTATGCTGTAGTTGTAGCAGCAGTGAAAATTTTCGTTTTTCGTCTGCTTTCATGCAGCATATTATTAATGTGTCGCAGTCGCATAGATAATATCAGTTGAAATGTAAAAGGCACAATAAAACCATGCAGACAGACAACACCAAAGTTCAACATCGATCCTAGCCTAGCCCTATGCCTTATACACCATAAAGCAAAAATATGGGCAAATAAAATTAACTGGAACATGCAGGAGAAATCACAGTTTAAAATAAAAAAGGAACTAGGAAGTGAAGAGTTATTGCTTTCATCAAGCTAGAAATATTGAAAAATATTTCCAAAAAACTGCCCATAATTTTGTTAAAAAATATTCCATTTAGCAAAATGGACAATTTTGAATGGAGACCAAGGGCCAGATTGGTTGCGTATGCAGAACAGGTAATTTTAATAAATCACTCAAAAAATCCTCATTTTATTTCAATGTAATATATTAAGTAACTAATACAAATCCGTATACCTGGCAAGGTTTTATTTGCCATTGCCTTCCCTGCCTCAATTGTGATAGCCATGTTGGATGCGACAAACGTCTCAAATGGTGTGGATGCTACCACGGAAAGAAGAAAAGAAAGTAGAGGAACTGGTCACCGAAATATTTGGAGGTCGGGATGGAATGCTATTGATCATCTTATTGAAGGAGGAGTTTATCGTGCTTTTAATTGTCTTTGGACTTTGGGCGACCTTGAAACTTCTTAGAGCTACAGCTTTAGTACGAAATCTCTCTAATATTTAAACGAAATGATTTTACTCATTTATATGCAACAATAAATGAGTAAACCGTTCAATATTATTTCATTATTTCCACTACAGAAACGGTTAGACCTGAAAGAAGTCCTCAAACAGTGTACATTTTGGAGAAATGTCAATTTATTTTTTCTCCTTGTCGGAATCATCGAACTATTCCTGTTCACAACCTACATTTATATGGCGATCGAGTTGGTTGTGATAACGTTGCTTATTGTGTTTCTCTACATTGTTACTGCGTTCATGCAAGAAGTAAAAACTGTGGAGAATCATGTTCCCGTAATTTCAGGCTTTGATACCATTTAATTTTCTGAAAAAGTGAAAGTACGTAAAATATTGAGTAAAAGTTCAAATAAACACAATGGCTTCAACAACTTTTTTTACGATTTCAAAAGTAGTTCACGTCACTATCGAGGAAATTCAAGTAGTGGTCTATTACGTATGTAGTTTACCATGTAGTTTTGCATCCAATAGGAAGACGCTCTTGAAATCCCCCATCCTATTCTCCGATAAATAGCCTAACAGTTTTTTCTTCTGCTCTTTATTTATTCGCAACCTATCTCGCTGCTACGCAGTAAATAACCGTCTTGCAAGTGAAAGCTGCTTTTCTTTTTTCCTTTCATCTCCACTCTACCATGTTGATGTAGAACTTTCACCTAAAATTCCAACTTCCAACAACTTTTGATGCTGTGTGCTGATATCGATTATTGCATTACAAGATTCCATGCCCATATTCGAAGCGAAAAGGTACACAAAACATTGTCGTATTCAACGAACCTCCGGTCTTGCAAAGGCACTACTAAAACATCTATACTAATCACATCACTACTGGGAAAGAAAATAATATGCTATTGCGAATTGCGAGGCGCTGTCTACAATGTCTGCCTGTGTACCAGAGGGAAAAGAGGCATATTTATAATAGGCTGTGGCCATCTCACATAAATTGTTAGGGAAGATTTTTTTCTTCCTTCGTCATCGTCCCATCCCAGTTCCAGCCTCCAACCCAGCAGAATCAACAGGATGCATTCTTTTATTGCTTTTATTGATCCAAAAAGAGAAGCCTGGAGAGAGCCCGTCTCACATTCCGTCGTCACTTGTCCTGTTGCTTTTACCACCTTCTCAAATAAACGTGATAATAGTGGGCATAGTACTCATTCCTCTTTTCATATTCATGATATCATTCAGAGTGTGTGCATTTCTCCGGACTTTCTCCATTTCCTGTTGATTAGCTTTCTCCGTAGGAAGGAAAAACACATATAGCTTTCTTTTACGTTGTTGTAACAGATAAAAAATATTTTGTTAAATTGACACACGACCAAAAACAGTACAAATTTGTAAGCGATATGGACATGGAAGATTATCTGTGGAGAGGAAAAGCTAGAAAAGTGGCATGTCTCAATTTGGTAAATACATTTTTTTAAATTATGGAAAATAAATATGGGTTAGCATTTGTGTACATTTTTTGGATCTTTTGATTTTTTCAGATAGTTTTGACCACCTCCGTCTTCATGTCCGTTATCATCAAGGACACCACAGTTGACAAAGACTCTTTTGTCAGTCAAGTGTTCAATAATAAAGACTTGGAAGGAAAGGATGAAGACGTTTTGATGCTTGTGTCACTCTTTGTATTTGCAGTGTATATTATGCTACTTGTTCTGGGATTTTGTGCTGCGGTCAAGCTACTCAGGTCAACTGATAAGGTGGGACATAATATTTCTGGTGTTAATTTCATATTGCATGAAAAAATTCATGGAAAAATTATGATTAAAGTTTAAATGTTGTATTTTATTTAGGGACGTGATCCACAGGAAGCGCTAGGATTAGCCCAGTTCTGGCAAATTGTTAACTTGATTTACATCCTGCTCGGATGCCTTGAACTTTTCATGTTCCGTTCATTTTGGTACGTATCTGCGCAACTGTTACTCTTGGGAACATCCTTTTCCTTTTGGTACGTTGTGTCTCAGTTTATGGACGAGTTGAAAATGGCAGTGAACGCAATGAAAGCGGCTGCTGCAGAGGCTAATCATGCTACCGAGAATGCGATGATTTAAAGGAAACTTTTGAGTTTAAAAATACATACACATAAGTATTTAATGCAATGTTATTCTGTAGTTAAAGTTAAAGCTGTACTAGCTGTATAGTTTTGGGACCAAAACCAAACTAGGGAACATTCTTGCAGTAGAGATGCACTAGAAAGTGATAGTATTGATGATGTTATTATAATAAATTGAACAAAAATCTTGACTTCCTGACCAATCTTTAACTAACCATGCGCGACTTATTTATTTGTCATCATAAACATCATTCCAGGCTTTAAATGTCATTGCTATCAGCATCTTTGCTTCATATTTTGGACAATCATCACTACAATGATAACAAACGTAAGCTTCTCTCATTGCCCCAAAATTTAAGAGTATCAGTATCTATTACATTATACAGTGTAGGTAAATATAGTCTCGTCATAAAATGTGTTGCTTTGTGTAATTTGAACTGTTTATTTATTTAATCTTCAAACCTGTGTAATTGAATATTTACAAAACATGTATCGTTAGGGGCTCCTCAAATAGTCTATGTAATGGAGAGGGCCATTTCAGCGAGTTTTGGCAACCCATCAGCTTTGCTCCGTCGTGAAACCCTACTCTTTGAAACTATGTCATTTACATTTCTTAGGAATTAGGAATGGGAGATGAAAAGGAATGTTACACGAAGCCGAATAAATGTTCAAAATTGTTTTCAACACCTGTAAGCAAGGCTGAAGAAAACACCAAAATTGAATATTGAATAAAGCAATTAATGCTTTCTTGTTTCTCTGGTACATTTTTGGAAAAGCTCTCACTTGATTAATAAATAGCTTATTTTTGACAAAAATAGCATATCATATCAAAAATACCTTTGAAAAATTTAATTCATTCATAAAAAGGGCAAAGGCTAATAAAAAAAGGCAAAAAAGTAACGCCAACAGCACCCGGGG
>JAHZMV010003722.1:0-16033 GCA_027743765.1 Coecobrya sp. COE2
TGAGGTGGTGGTGGTGTTTGTAGCATGCAAAGGATACTCTGTTTACCTTTGGGAAATTTATTGCGGTTGCTTTAAAGCAGTGGTTCATGGAATAAAGGATATGTACTTAAGAGCTGTCAGTAAAAATACTTACCTATAATATAGGATATTATGCATGTATCCCAGCCGAAAAATTCACACTTTCTATTGATTTCTTTTTTATACATATTCTCTCGTCTCCTTCTCTGCTGTCATGTTTGTCTCAGAGATACACACCCACTGTTGGCTCCTGGATCATCAACATGGTATATCATCAGAGCTGTGTATCAGATATCTGGACCAAAAAAGTCTCCCAAAAATGTTTCAGTGGCAGCAACAAATAAATGGGATGACGGTAGTAGTTTCTGGGTTATATAAAAAAGTGCTGCCTTGTACTTGTTTGATGATAGTGGTGAGAGTAAACAGGGAAAATAAAACAATACAATTAATAGGGTCAGCTCTTTCCTATCAGAAAAAAAAGTTAGCCTAAAAATTATAGGCCATACAATTTTACCAGTAGTGCTGGTGATGGTTGCTTTCTATTTGTAGGGGCAGGGTTCTTTCTTTGACTGGGATCTTGTCGGGAAAAGGAAATCATCTATATGCTTAATAACAGAAGTGACGGCGATGATAAGAGAAGGCCACGCCACTAAGAATGCCACATCATCATCTCTCATCATGGTGATCATGATCATACAAGAAAACAATACGATATATAGTTATTCCGTGACTTGACTTGACACTCCTGTGACTATTGACTGGGTTATAGCCTCTTGAATTTTCTTAATCTACTCTCTCTCTCTCTCTTCCAAGTTGAGAATGGCGATGATGATGGTCAATGCGGATTAGTAAATTGTATTGAGTACAGATAGAGAAAAAATAATGAAATATTGGTTTCTCTTGACATGTTCTTTCGGGGCGAATTGGGGCGAAACAGAGTAATAAAAGTGTGTAATATCGTCCATGACACTTTTGTCTTTTTTACCATACGTATTTTTGGGCTGACAGAACAAAATGAAGAAAATATGATGAAATAGACAAAGTACAAGGTTATTGGGTACTTACATATAAAAGCAGGCAAGATTATTTAGTTTTTTTAGGAGGAGCAGAATGCTGATTACGATAAACAAAATGAAGTCATAAATCCTTTTTGTAATTTTTGGCTCCTCAAATCAGCTGCAACGGCAATTTTGTAGAAAGTAGAAAATAACTTCAAGTACTTCTATACGAGGTACTTGAGGTGTCGCTATTCCGTATTATACCCATAATAATAAATTAAATTGGCAATCCGCGCATAATTACTAGTATTATGTATATAGATTACATGCGAATATTATTGGCATCAAGCTATGCTGTTGGATGTTGATAATCGTTATCATTATTCTTCATGTTATCAATACGATGTCATTAGCTGTAATATGTAATATTTTTCCTCTTGATAAAGTACCCATGTGATCATTTTCCGTTGCCTGTTTTAAATTTATATCCGTCCGTAAATAGTGTCAAATTCAATTTCTTTGAAGGACTAATAAGATCTGAAATTTTGTGCTGGATAATACAGAATACAGCAGATCATTATGGTGCTTATGAAAATGTGGCTTCTCTTAAAAATGGTATGAAACTCAAGTCTTTCTAGTCAACGAATATTATTCATCAATACTGGGTGCACAACACAATGGTCATAGCCATGAGTTTGCTCATACTGAGTTTGATGAGTTTGATGCTTTGTAAAAGAATACATACAAGCTTACGTATCGCGTTGCAATTGCACCCTTCACTTCTTCTCCTCGTCTCAAAATGATAACGCGCAAGACGGAGTTTGACAAAACTGTGCTGATATTATTTCGATGATGACAATTTATAATACTAACACAGTAAGTAGTTGGAGTATATTTATTACGTAGCTGAAGCAAAGCGAAGCTATGTTATGATTTAGCCGTGTTTGTCCGTCTGTCCGTCTGTTAGCACGCTCCTGCCCATATACATTGTCCGATTTGGACCAAATTTTGCATGAACGTTCGTTGGGTCGAGGGCTATAAGCCTATTGATTTTCAGCAAAATCGGTTAACCCCCTGGTGGAAAACGCCATATTTTATCCCTCCGTTTAAGGACCACAACAGACGAGCCTTGTAAGGCCCACCTACTTTATTCGAAAAGCATTTATAAACCTTTTGATCAATAACAAATGTTAACACATAAAAACCTGGTAAGTATAATCCTACCAAATCCACGAAACACAAAATAAAATGTTTTAATGCCAACGAATAAAGTATATTATTAAGGATTGGAGCCAGGCAGGCTCTAGATTTTCTGCATAGAACGAACAATAGCGCCCAAAATTCAGAACAAAACTGTTTGATGTGTTTTAAAAAACACAATATTTATTTCTTAAAATTATACATCCTTCATAACTTCACTAGTATGAAATCGCGACAAGAAGAAGGGTGACTGAATGAGATGTGTGTCTCTGTTATAAAAAGTTACTGATTAAAATGAAGTTTTAAAACGCTAGAAGGACCATATAGCTTACGGCTATAAATCGGTGTCTAAATGATTAAAATAATGTAGTTAAAAAGCGGTAAATGATGAGTAAAATAATGTGGGTAGAGTGGAACACAAGATGGTTAGCTTAAAATACTTAGAAAATAGTCAATTCATTTACTGAAGACACTTTGGCGTTTTTAGTGCTTCAAATAGTTAAAATTAGTCAGTACAAAGGGAACAATAAAAAATGGCGTCTCTAAAATGAGAGAGCACGCGGAGGAGAGTAGGCTGAATGTACCTTCTCCAAAGTCTACGAAGTAATGGGCAAAGAGGCATGGTTGCATGTACATTTTATGACCAAAAAATCAAAGTCAAGTTCAACTTGCACAAGCATACAAAATACAAAATACATACAACTAAATGAATGGAAGCTACTGGAAGGTTCTAGAAACTTGTTGACGTAAATCATCAAAAATTCCATGGGTGTGGCTTGAAGTTCATTCACACAAAAAATGTACAGTACTTATTTTCTTAGCTAAAATGGATAATCTCATAACGTTACAAACAGTGACATTTGGATGGGGGAAAACTTCTTGGGGAGCAAAGTGTATGGGGAGCAAATTACACTGTGGGCAACTCATCCACCTCGTATACGCTCCTGTCTTGCACAAAATTAAAGCTTTGTCTTGATAGTTGACTGGTGGTGTAAAATAGAGCGATAAGACATGATTATTTATCATTGCATTTTACTCTTACATGTTTTATCACTACTTCATATTGTTTTTCTTGGGCATTCTTCGTATTTGATGTAAGAAGTTGATACCACGCTACTGGCATCCATTTGTAAAATAAAATTAGTAGATAGAACAAATAGCGAATGCAATGCAACGTTATTTTACGCTTGGATGTCACCGATCATGTACACTTTTAATTGTGCCGGTGGTAGTGTAATTCAAGGCTAACCTTTTAATGTGTCGTTGACAAAAACGTATAAGTATATATTGCGAAATTATTCCTATTCAATGTTGAGCAAAGTTGTTACATTAATTACATGAGTCCGAGGTTACTAATTGCAATACATGGTATAAATAGTAGTGGGGTTTTGAGGAAAGACAAATTAATATTAAATAGAGCATTAAGTCGTTTTATTATGCGTTTTTAAGACTGGGAGTGTGGGCAGATTCCATGTTATCTAGCTGCAAATTTTTAAGGTGTATAAGCTAAAGTGGGTTATGCGGGATTGTTCGGCTGAGAATAATACTCATAAATTTTAAGGCATTAATTAAATTCCTGGATCAATTGACTAAAGTATGCAGTAGTAACATGGCCCCTACACATCATGTGAACCCGAAATACATGGAGTCGTTCATTCAAGCGCTCCGATTGGATGATAACGGTAGGGAGGATGAAGACGATCCAATCATGGACAGAGAGGATTTGTGGGAGAGTATGGAAATCTTCTTAAGTGGGGGAGCGGGTGCTACAGCAGGGGAAAGTGACTGGGAGAGTGATGAGGAGGACAGAAATGGTCCAGCGGAAGGGGATGACGCTCCAGAACCACCACAGCAGCCTGTTACTTGGCAGGCTACCGCTGGTGGCGTGCTTGGGGATTCTTTTGCCCGACTGGGATCAGTAGCTGCAGGTGGAATTAGTGATCCAGCTAGCATTGGAAACAGTGTACTTGCTGCTGGCTTTGGTAGACTTCCAGATTTAGTTAACAAGCCCTCCAATTCGTCTTCATTAACGGATTCCTGGGCAATCGGGGCATACTTGGGAGAAGATACGGAGATGAGGGGTGTTGATCGTGACGTCACCAGACACGATCGTGAAGCTTGAAGCTGATGCTAATCAGTCCACCGGGGTGGATCAAATGAGATTTGAAGTGGAATGATGGGCAGGCGCCGGCAGTTATTGCTTTTACTCTTCATCGTCTTGCTACTCAGGAGCCTGGGCCAGGCACCACAAATCATGACGGCAGTAACTTAACGCATGAACCCGTACATGAAGAGTGTGACGACAACAATAGCTCTGTCACCGCTGAGGAGGACAAGGACGTTAATATTGAATCAGTGGAAGATGTTGACGTGGAGGATGCAGTGATTTCCCTGCCTTATCAACAAGTTCAGGTGCTCGTGCAGTTTCAGCTAACTGTGGTGCAACAGCATGTATAATAGTGATTGAATAAAAAGATGGTAATACTGATTTAACTGATTAATTATTCCAAATTTTGTTTTAAACAAATGTTTTTTTTCATAGGCGATTCTTGTGAACGTTGTGGTTTGCGTTGCCATTGTTCGCAACTTCAATGTAGATCAAGAGCCTGAACACCTGCACCAGTAGGAAAACTAATTGGCTCGGAACCGGTGTTTCTCGTTGTTTACTTGCTCATTGTCATTATATTATAAATATTGATTTTAAAGAGATAGCAAGTTGAAAATAAAAAATAATGAACGCAAAAACTAATCACAGTGATATTAACACAATCATTCCGCATTGTTTTCATTCAGTTATTTTATATCATTACGCATTCTTTTAATAAACCATTGTTCCGAAACATAAACACTATAAATCCAATTTTCCCAATTTTAATGATTTACTGCTTTTTCAGCTCACCGATCTTTGGCATTTCCACACCTTTTTCTCTACGCAACAAAATCATCAGCACATTGTCATATACATTGCAAAATTTTCCTTCATATCATTTGATATTTTCGGATTGAGCAATTAACCCGCTTTTTCTTTTTTATTCGAAACAAACCCTAATTAATTTAGTACTAGACTCGTTCCATGTCAATACAACAATTCCAAATGCCTCCATCAAAGCAGAAAATTAGCTTGGGGCACTGTGATACTCATGAGAAAATAGCGCGGCAAGTTTGGTTTGCCGTGTTAATTAATTAGTTAATTGCTCGTCTTTAAACGCTTATAACTTTGGTGCCCTAACTTTACCATCGCTCGTTCAAACGGTATTTTGTGCAGAATTTTCTGTAGATTCGGACCTAGTGGACATTTTGGTTGGTATTTTTTGGGCACGCTCATAATTGGCAAGTTAATTAACAACGCGTAATTAACTATAATTAAATTTTTTCGAAAAATCTTTTTTGCATTGGATACCCATACTTTGTTACATCAGAATTAGGATAGGAAACGTATTAAAATTTTGTAAACTAATCATAGTTTTTAGAGGTTTTAGCTTGCGACCACTTAAAGTTTGTAAGCATATATAATCATCTATAATTAAGATTTAAAACTCGAATTTTTGCGATAATAATATACTTTTTATGCTTAAACTGACTATGTACGAGTTAATTCACATAACGAAAATAAATTTTATGGAGTTCTTGAATTGACGTGGAACCTCTCACTAATTAGCATGTTGATAGATCCATTCAAGCAAGAAAAACTGTATCAAGCAATTGTAGACATAACCCGTTGTTCATAATGCGAAAGAGATAAGCTGGTGAAACTAGCAGATTACTATCTTCTAGTTGAATGACAAACAGCAACTTTAGTAAATCAACCAAAACATTTACATGCCTACATAATTATAAATTATTTGACTCCCACTGTTTTGTTCTACTTAACCAGGTTCACGCGTACAAACATGTGAAAAGTACAGACAGTGGAAGTCTTAGCTTTTCTTTTTTCTTGTGAATTTCCTCGGCTCTCCCATTCAATGTCTATTTTTAGAAAGGGTACAGGAGGACTTTGTACCGAGCTAGTTGACCCTCAGCTGCTGTTTCCCTATACTGTCCTGTATATTAAAGCGGTTAAGGTACCACCGGTGTGGTACAAAGTCCTAGCCCCTAGCTTAAAATTTTCAATGTCTACTTTTTATTGGAATTCGGGTTTTAATTGCAACGAATTTAAACGCACATCTTTGTGGAAGCACAGTAAAGAGATGTAACAATCTGTTTTGCAACACAACTAACTAACGAAGAAAAGCATTCGTTTAAAGATTTTGTTTCATTAAGCCTCAAAATTAAATGTAACAGTTGCTGAGAAATCTAATAATATATTTTTCTGTAAAGCTGTCATAACTTGTTTTGGCTGCTGCTGTCAACTAGTGAGCAGTTCGGAAAAAGAGGTACCAGAGCAGCAGCACCAAACACTTTCCGTTCTCTTTCCCCCACACAGCTCTTCATAAGAAGCCCGTTTAAGCCTGAAGTTGAGTTCAATCTCACTTCAGCTTTCTCACGAGCTACACACACGCAGAGACTACACACACAGTTCTCCAGTTCTCTTCGTGCTCACAGACAGTCTATCCTTTCTCAAGTTGCCCTGTTTTATCTTCCGAGTTACTTTAAATAGAGAACATTTTGATTTTTACAGGAATAACAGTATTATTAATAATCACCCATTCAACCACTTGACTAAATACATTTACGCCTACTAACCCGGGAGAATAGATCTCTTTACATTTTTTTACATCTCAACTTTTCCCATCAATTCCTTCCTCCAACCGCCGTCCTTCCTTCTTCGTCCATCCATTTCATTTATTCATCTTTTACTCGCCCATTTCTCGCTGTGGAAATAAAACAAGACAGAGAAAAAATACCTATCTTACGCAAGCATATCGAGCACAAATCTAGTTCTTTCGCTGAATATTTGCCAAAATAAACCTCCAGCCACAATCTTCTTCCTTTTTCCTCTCATCGTCTTAATCTTCTCTCTCAACACTTATCCTTATCTGAAAAAAGAGTATACATTTCCCCCATAAATTGCTCCCGTGCTAAAAAAAACCCTATATATTTCTTCACGCAGTCAGACGAATATAAAATCTGGATACTTTATCCCTCCAAAATAATATAATATTCCAGTGTCCCGTATGATGATATGTTTCATCTTCTGGTTACGCTGATACCTTTTGGTTTATATTCTAGCTTCATAATATAGTACATCCAAAAATATCTGCACACCGCGTACAAAAGCTGGTTGTCTTCGGTTTCGTGATTTGTGGCGAAAATCCTTTCCACACACACACTTTCTTCCAAGTACCGTTACCAAATATATGTCCCATTAAGACCAGGAAAGGGAAAAACAAGTTGCAGTTTTGCCACTTTCTACTATGTTGCCATCTGTAATTTGCATTTGTGGTTTTCATAAGTTTACATCTGGATAAAACATACTTATTATAATTATAACATGTATACGAATAATTACACAAAAGAAAATATTTTCCTGTCCACTTTGTTTTTTATGTGACTTGGGTAGTTGTCGTTGTAACCGTGACCTCGAAAGACAGATTTGAGTTCTTATAAGCCGATCACCGAAGTGTGTAGAAAAAAATGGTCAACTTGACACATTTTTCTTGAAGAAGAGCTTGTTCAGCTTTCTCGTTTTACGTAACATGGTGAGATGTTAACGGGAGAAAAAATATAAAAAGGAAAAATTAAGCCGACTTCTACTACTTTAACTCCAGTCTGTTGTCTCAAGGACAATCTTGAAGACTTTCTTTCCCTCTGTCTCAGAATTCCGGTGGTGGTGTGTGTCGGTGGGGCAACAATTGCATTAAAGTATACCTGGTTAACTTTTTAAACTGACAAGAGGGCTGACAGCCATTCTCTCTCTGGTATACATACACACACACTGACTTAACTGCTAAGTGGTGCGGTTCTCATCAGAAACTTGCAACTTGTCCCTTTTTCTTCTCGTCGCCAGAGAATTTTTAGTTCTCCAACTCCCCTCCTTCTCGTAAAATACACACAGGTAAAGCCTCTGATTTTTGTCTTTAAAATTTATTACCCGAATAAAACAATCTTTTTATTCTTTCAGACAAACCATATTAAAGTTTATAGTGCACCCAAATTTCCAACACATCTTTAAAAAAAATCCATATTCCTTCTGCGGCGATTCTATTGCAATATAATATATTTTTTCTCGTTAAAGTAGTAAAATGCCAAAGTCACTTATGTAACCATTCACTCTTCCATACATTTTATTGTCTTGTGTCTGCTGCCATATGGCCCCTTCTTTCTCTTCCTCTATCTCTCTGAAGCATGTCCCACCTTCCATTCTACTTGCTCGCATGAATATTATGTGCCCGTTTCCGAGAACATTTTCTCCGTCACTTGTTTCCGTCTTACCTAATGGCAAGCATCATTATCCCTGCCATTATTCTTGCCAATGCTTCTACATACCAGTCATGTAAGCTAACATGCAGCAGCGTGTTTTTTATGATGATCATGATGAGATGCATCCATGCCAGAGTCATGTAGAGCCATGAGTTCACATACATAGACACACTCTTTACATAATATTCTTCTCTTTCTCCAGGAGTGCCCTCTCTTTCTCAAAAAATCTCACTTGACTTGGCTTCCCTTTCCGTATTTACTCTGACTTGATTTAAGCACGAAGAAAGCGAAGCCAAGAAAGAGAGAGGCCGAGAGAGAAAGGAGGTGAAAGGAAAAAACTTGAAAAATTACTCCGTGCTCCTTTTCCCCAAAGGAAGAGAGGCAGGCCATGTGCTGCTCCCAGTTTTGCCAGTATCTCGGATCATTATAGCTTTAAAGTGAAATTTATTTCGAGGAGGAAGAAAGAAAGGAATAAAAGGAGAAGGAAGGTAGATAACGATCTTCACGATAATAATAAGAATTATAATAGTGGTTGTGGTGGTGGTGGTGTCATGACACTCACTATTTACTACACCATATTACAGGATCACAGGCAGGCAATGATAATAAAAATAATGTTATGTCAGCGTCAAGTCTGCATAATCATGTCGTGTTGCATTATAACCCCCAGACAACAGAAATAGTCGTGCCCTTTCAACCAGACACATTTAATCACGTTCTCCTCTCTGCTTTCTTTTCACTTTCTCATGTGGTGCTGGTGGTAGTGGCCGGTATGCAACAAGAGAAATGGCCGAGGAACAACGTTCTAGAAAATTTTGATTAAAAAACATTTTTTTGTCGTGTCATTCATTGTGATGATAATGGCGATGATGATGTTGTAATGATAATGATCGCGGTTTCACTGATAAGAAAAAAATGAATTTAATAATAACATGCTTCTAGCTGTCATTAATTGGGAGGGGTAATAAGAATGATTATGAAAGTTGGAAAAGGAGAATCTAATACTTAATATGTGCATACTGACAGAATGGGGATAAGTATTGTGAGTATCAGTGCAAGATAAAAATATGTTTCTAGTCAAATGATTTAAAATGATTATATTATGAGGAGGCCGTGTGTCTTGTTCATTAACTTGTTCGTATGCATTATCTAACATTTCAACATTCTTGTCAATATAAGAAGACTGAAATGTTAAAGAACTGCATCTTATTCTACAACCTTGCATTCATACATTCACATTTACATTCTGGCCAATTTGTTTTGCATCCTTCTCCAATTTTACCCTAACTTAACAAATAACATGACAAGAAGATAATGATGACACACGGGCTCCTCATAATATAATCATTTTAACTCATATGACTATAAACATATTTTTAATTCAGTCACTCACAAAAAGGTTTTTCTTGTTTAAGGATTTCCAGGAAAGATACAAGCCGACAGGAAATCATTTTCCCTGCTCGTTGCAATAATATTCCACCACTCTCTCGGGGAAAAATTCGAAAACAATACAATTGACTTTTTGATCTCATCTTGTAACCATAAAAATCCTCTAGTGACAGAAAGGATTGCCATTTTTATATTGACTAGGATTTTCAACTGCTGACTTTTAAATAATAACCTGTGAAGCAACAGTTCCTTATATCTTTTATCTGTTTCACTTCCCACACCGTTCTCTTCTCACAATCAGTCCCTCTCCATGTGGGTCTGCCTATTTCTGTTCTTCTTAGAATCAACTTTATTATTTGTTAAAGTGTATCAATCCAACCGGTCGTTGTCGTAGAACACAAATACGTCAGCACAATAATACCACCCTCAATTTTTTTACACTGAAAAAGCAAATATATCGGGAAAATAGAAAGAAGGGCAAACGAATAGCAATACATCTTCATCATCCTCATCTTTGTGGTCAACAAACGACAGAAAAGTCCTCTCATCATTTCCCCGGAGTTTTGCCCGTGTCGCTATTATTGTGTGATACAAGTGAACTACATTTAACCGAACCGAGGTTTAGAATAAGTGTTGACGTGACCTGTTGTGAGTTACCACTATTGCGCAGACATAAAATGTATATTACACCTATTGGGGAAAATATGGACATCTGCTACTGATTCGTTTTTAAAACGAGAAAAATAGAAAGTTTTTCAGAGAAGTAGAAAATAAGGTCACAAATAAGAAGAAAAAATAGCCACAAAACGAAGAATGATATTAATGTAGGATTCGTGTTTCTTTTCTTGACTCACTGCCAGTGCAGCTTGATTTGTTACCACGAACATCATCATCCTTCAAAAAATAACAAGTAAAAAACTAACAAGGCAAACTTTTCGAGTGCTAGTCGACATTATTGTGATAAGTTACTTAAAAAATTAGTCTAAATATAACTGCGAACCACCGAAAGAAAGTACCTTGTGTAGGTTGCTGATTATTGAGAAGTGAATAGACTTTATATAAGCTTGGGTTAGTACGTTTAATCTGTTAGCCGAAAAAAAGTTATATAAAAATGGTTGGCTACTGTAGCAGAAATTCTTCTATTATTTCTCCGAGCGGCAGCTCCTACATCATGTCCTCAATTTCTAGGCGACGGGGTGGTGGTTGTGGTGGCATCGTTGTTGGTTCTACAGCTACTACTACTGGCTCTCTCAATATGATCAACAGCAACAGCTACAAAACTTTTGAGAAGCCTATCCGACGGAAATGGATTCTGGAGAAATGGCTAATCTGGATTACTTTTTTGGTCACATCAATCTTGCTCGACTGTAAGTCTGTCTTTTTTTTCTTGTTTGGAAATGCAATAACAATCATCATGTTTACCTTAAAAAAGCTATCACATCTTACATCGCATATTGTTCTCCTTTGATTTGCTTCATGGTTTCCATTATTGCTTGACTTTCTTTGTCTATTACACACGTGTACAATTTTTCATTGCTTGGCAGACTGCATTTTGTCCGTAAGTAACAAGTCCAACAAAATGAATGAATAAAATGACCATTACTTGTTTTCACATAACTTGTATTACAACTACGGATGTAATTGACATATATTATAGCAAAATGTTAAACCAGGAAAACAATTAGTATAGTTTTTGCTAATTGCCATCAATTTGATATTGCAGCTTTCATCACCCCTTTAACAAAGTGCTCCAAAAAGAAATTTTCACATAAAATGATCTCCTTGTTTGAACTCCATAAACGATCGCTCGGGAGAATCAAAATGTCGATGATTATTCTCAATGTGTCACATTTATGAAGACATTTGATTTGACGGTTGCCCCCACTACCACATTGTAGGTAACCTAGCCAGGAACGTAAATATGGTGGCTCCCCTTAGCAACTCCAAGTCGTGAAGGAGTTATAGTGAATGAAACATTCCAAAATTTATTTTGGTAGATTAGCTGATGATTAGCAGTCATTCTGAAACTAAGAAGTTGCAGAATGGCGGCATTTTTTGGATTTTTAAATTTCGGAATTGGACTAGTTACTGGCAAAAATTGTTGTTATTTTGTAACTTGGGTCCAAATTCGAAATTTAAAACTCTGAAAAATGTCGCCATGGACCAACTGCTTAGCTCCCGAATAATGAATTCATGAAAATCGGTGAATAAATGAGGTCAGGGCAGCTGAATCTTCGATGACCAATGCCTTAAGAAAAAACGTATATTGATCCTGGTAACCTCATTAATTACAAATCAAAGCAAATCACTTACAATTGGATGCCCAACTTACAATTGCAATAATAAGTTGTAGTAATAATAACAGTATATTTTATTAAATGACTAGAACATCCTTTCCTTTTTTCATTCACTTTCCTAATAAAAAAGTAGGAAACCTTCCACCCAACCGCCCAACAACCAACACCCCATCACAATTACCATATACGAAATTGGCAGTAAATCAATAATAAAAACAAACGTTTATTTCGGGGGAGCCGAATGGGGCTGTTGCAACCTCAAAAATTAGTCTGCTTTTAACGTTGGCTATATTGAGTGCAAATAATTGTCCGAAAAATGGGAAAAGTCCATTTTGTGAATATTAGATTTTCTTCAATTCACTCTAGCAAATCAGTGCATTAAACACTTCAGTAGGTATAATTTGCGTATATTTACATACATGACTATTGTAACTTGGTTCCTGATGAGAGCAGTTGATCAGTAGTAGCTTTTTGCTTTTTATCACTGCTGACAGGATAGATGAAAGCGGCGGTAGTGGGATGCTTCCATTTCCATTTCAACTTTTATGGAAATGATCAATTCCACGTGATCATAATGATAATCATCTTCCATTTCATGCATATGCACATTGTATACATACATTAAAGTTAACCAGCTTCGATTCGTTTGTGCGGTCGTTTGTTTGTGTTTGTGTGATTGTGGGAGGGAGCAATACTAGTAACTATTTATATTTATGTTTATGGAATGCTTATGGAAGCGGAAACCGAGTAAAAATTGGAAAAACAAAGCAACGATGCTTGACTTGGCCCAATCACGCATACAACATGAGCCCACTTTTATTACTTGCCAAAATATCAGGATGTATGGAAAAAATAGAAAAAATAAGATAATATTTTTGTCAGTCGGCATAAGCAAATGTTTGAGCAAGGGAAACGACTCTACAAATTTGAAACTTTTTCTCCAGAGACTGGCTATGTGTTTACCTCTGCGCTGCCTGGAAAGGGTTATAATTTACAGAATTTATTTTCGTAGTTAGATTTGGGATATACATAGCGTGCTTTCTTGCTAGATTCCATGTGAAGCATATACGGTTATTAAAAACTGAAACTGTGGATCAATCTATTTACCATTTGTTAAGTAGTCGAGATAGTACCGACAAAGTATGCAGACTGTACTTTGTTGCGTACTTAAACTTAAGACTATTCCTCCGTTCGTTTATCCGATTTAATGCTAAACTGGGCAGTACTTTCAATTGTTACAACTCACAGCATTCGAGATCTTATCCCACTAAAATCAATATATGGTTAAACAACTGTATAAGATTAAAAGCCCGTTGTTGGGGTTAAAAAATAGTTAGGGCATTGCTACATAAATTGTATATCCAGTAAAACCCTAAACCCACGTTTTTTCAGTTTTCCAATAAAAAACTGGATAAATCTGGATCAATGCGATGCTCTCACTCTGTGATTCATTAATTAAATGTAAACAAATGTATCCAAATCAACCTAGCAATTTGGTGAAAAATCACCACTTTTAATGCGTTGCCTTCTCCACTAGCCACACTACATACTGGCGAAGATGTAACACAAACTATTAAAGTATCTCGTGGGGAGATGGTGGTAAGGATGCTGTCGCTGTATCATATTCGTCTACTCACTACCAAACAATAACTTTAAACTGTAAAAGAAAATAGGATGTTGGTGTCATGGTTAGAAAAAAATGTACGAAAACAAAGTTTCCATTTTTGGTAGTAAAAGCCTGTTTAATAAAACGCATATGATTATCCACCTGTCTCACCAAGCGTGTATTTGCATAACAATGCAGCGTTTTTGGTCGCTACTTTTCTATGATTCCGTTTATTGTTATACGATGGCAAGGAATGATAAATTGTTAGGGAAAGTTTTTATGCGCTGGTGAAAACAAAACTTTTCTCCAATTTTTTATCCTTCTTCCTTCAGAATGTAAAACCAAATTGAAATCCAATCTGGTAAACTAAATAAAAAAACTTTTTCCTTTGCTTTCTCCTTTGCTTCCTTTTTAGAAGAGAAAAAAATTGTTAAAGAATTTCTTCCAGAAAGACGTATAATATTTCATGTTTGCCAAAAAAGAAGTAAAAAATATTTTTCCTGTTCGTATGGTGGGGGGATGATGCAGTAAATAAGATTTGGAGAGTGTCACTACCTGTCTTTCACGTTGCAATGTTATCATCGCCCCATCGTCAGCCTCCTACAAAACAAAGTTTTTGGCCACCAACCATTCTCCTCATTGTCACATTCTCTTAAAAGACACCCAACTTTGATCATCTTCACCCAACAAATATGACAACAAATTCCCATACGAATACTTTTCTTTGGAAAACTTTTCTTTTTTTTCGCTATTTGGGTAATATTTTTTGGAACATTCCTAAAGAAAAATGGTATTACGAAAGAGAAGAAAAAAGTTTGCAAGTTGCGTAATTACTTTCTTGGGTGAGTTTTCATAACGTTTATTAATTAAATGCGAAAAACTGTCAATGTTATTTCATTCTAAACAAAAATAATGATGAATAAATCAGTAAAGGCATTGGAGGATTCCAAGTGCTACGTTAGAATGTTAGCCTACAGACTTTAAGGAGGGATTGAATACATGAACATAATCTTTTGATTTCTCAATTCCGTAGGTAACGGTGCCTAGCTTAAAGTCAGATTTATGAATATTTAGTTTACCTATGGCATCTTTTTTTGTCAGGCAAGCCAATTTCCATGCAGCGCACACTACTGACCGTTGTCGTCTCGTCCCTGCCGTTCTGGAGAATCAGGAGTCGCCTGCCATGTCATGAATAATTTATTAGAATGGTTTTACCTTTTTCTCCATGTGGGAGCAACGTGTTATCAGATGCATTTGTTCAGCTGAGTAAGACTACTACAGTGGTTGTGTGTGGAAGCTCGTTTACACAGGTGCGCTTGTTTGTCAGTCTGCCCATTCCTTAACAATACTATAAGAATTCCTTGTAACAATATATATTATCCGGATCTTTTTAAAAGTTGGCCAATGTGAGAGTGCTGATTATTCATGCCGCTAGCATGATTGTCGATTGTTTAGGTATCCAGGTCAAGAGAGTAGATTTTAAAGGGAAACCATGTCGGATAACGTTGAACTTGGGATATGAATTCCTCCTGAGGGTATTTCAATGCATCATTCCAATGTTCGCATAGAAAGCACGACTTGTCTTCCTTTTTTCTCCTTCTCCCCTGTCTACACGGTGCAGCTAACAAACTTGATCCTTGTAAGTCGCTTAATATCCTAAGCATAGCACGAATAGATAAATACGTTAAATATGGAAACGCTACGGCAACCCTAAAGAATAAAATAGCGGCTGCTGGTCCGATTCTTAAAACGGGGCAACCGGACAATTGTAAAGCTAACGGGTCCAAAATGCCACATGTAAAAATTATCAGCGTGGCCAGCCAAAATATCAAAAGGTAACAATACACAACAAAAGCCAAAATACCATGACATTTTAAGACAAGAAATCAGGTAGCCAACGCCAAAAAAATATTCAAAAGAAATGAATAAAACATCAGACAATACCAACGCACGTATCTCCCCTACCTTTACAATAAAAAAGTTAATGCATATTGTAGTGTAGTATGCTGATATGTTAAGTTGATAATATCATTATCAGCTTCTGTCCCAAAGTATGTCTGAGTTTCAGACGGGTTCATGTGAATGTCACCTTTGTTTAATTGGCTCATGTCTATGTACCAATGCATGCTATGAACCACCATGCCTTACACGATTTATACTAATGT